>JAOXYM010000025.1:4906515-4919074 GCA_028567055.1 Leptatherina wallacei
ATTCTACAGTGAGTAGCAGTGTATTGCATGACTCATTGATGTCCCCTGAAGTGGTAAAATAACAAATATTCCATCCCTACCCATGAATATACTAGAAACCAGCTGTCAAATTGATGTCCACTGTAGTGGACACTATGCATGAAAGGGTTAAGGGAAAAAAGTTAGGCACTAATAATATTTTGCTTGTTTTTTTTTACAATAAAATGTGTGCATACATAGCTATTCTGTATTTGGTTAGAAAAATTGGTTTAAAAATAGCAAAAAATTGGACTGAAACATAAGTTTTTGCAGTAGCCTCCTTAAGGTGTTCAATGGAGACTGGTTGATAATAACACTAATATGAGGTATCAATTCTACACTTAATTTTCTAAAGTATAAATACACCATTTCCTGTTGGAGTGTAGTTTGACACCCAAGCAATTTAAATAAGTTTAAAATCAAATGCGTGTTGTGGAAATGTTTGTGAAAATATTTCCAGTCATAACATAATTCTCTTCCTAATATGTTTTTAAAGATGAACAGTTTTGATGCATCTTTAACCCAAAAATACAATAGTTAAGGACATTTTGATGGAGCCTGATCACTTCACAGTCAGCCAGTTTGTACAGTTGCATGTATCAATATACATATAATATAATGCTTTTAATTTAAAAACATCCCAAGACAGATTTTCTGCAGAAACTGTGTGTATGAACTGTAGCTAGAAGTATGAAGGTGAGAATGTGATGGGAAACTTGGTCATGATCGCTAACTGCACATGAATCAGAAAGTTTGCAATAAGTGTTCCTATGGAAAGTTTCTATCACAGTTTTACTTGTTTATGGTTTTTATACCTGCTTCCTGTTTTATCTGTTGTTTGTTTCTTCTCTTTCATTGTTAACAAAAAACTAGATGTTGTGTATCTGTATTTGAGTCCAGTGTTGAAGAAATCGTTAATATTAATGTGAAGGGAATGTAATTTGGAACTGGCAGGTCTATAAATTGAAGTTTTAGCTGCTAAGCCTGAGCAAGACGTGCTGTCAAAGACCATTTAATAATTCCCTTTAAGTTTCACCTTTAAGGCTCTTGTATTATCAAACATCCCCTTTGTGTCTAAAAGATAAACCACTGCAGATTGTGTACAGAAGCTTTTTTCATTTGGCTTCAGAAAGTAGTTCTATTCTCTTAAGCAATCACCAGTAATAGTTTGTGTTAACACTTAACCATTCAGTTATAAGTCATTAAAAAGCCGGGAGTGCTTCTTACATCCTTTTCACTCTGATATATTTAATTAACATTGTCATTAATTCTGTCATGTAGATTTTCATTTTTTTTAATAATTATCACCGCTCAGGTAAAGATCTCTCCATTGTACTATCAACAACTTGACCCGTAACCTTAAAAAAGTCACGCAAACCCTCAGTCTTTGCTGTTTTACTGCCTAAGCAAGAAAGAAGGCAAGTGCAAGAAAAGAAAGACGCAAACAAAAGCTTGAGCACTGTTCCAACAAGCATTATCTTCATTTTTTAGCACCAAACAATGCATGACAATGCACGGCAACAACAGGAGCCTTTATGGAAAGCGGCAGAATAGAGTTGAGGCCGTTGTGAGAAGTGGCAGAGGAGACGAGACAAAGCAGGATGAGAAGGACGATCTTCATTGTGGCGTCTTTTCTCATTCTGCCATGAAAGACACCGGCGAGGAGTCCTCAGGGCCGCTGCCAGCTGCAGAACAATCACACCCATACGCCACAACCACACCGCCCATCCAACACATTAGGAGAGCATTGTCGAAGCTGTAGCTCTCCATATTCATCTGCACTCCACTGAATGGCTGTTCAGTACTCGCACGCAATCACAACATCTCTTCATATCTGAAACATCTTACATTTACATAACCCTTACATTCACACGCCCACATGGATTTTTCCCACCTTCTTAAGGCATCATTTAATTTTTTCTTCCTAAAGGGATCGTCTAAAATAGACTTTAATCAGGGTAGATTAGATGCCATTTTAGATGTTATGGATGGAACTGGCATTTAGAGGTTTTTCTTGGCTCAATCATGCCAATAAGACACATGCTGAATAAAGGGAGAGTATAATCTATGCATCGCTGGTTCCACAGGATTATGGCAAGAAAAAAAAAGAGAGAGAGAGAGAGACTGGAGGAAGAGTGGAAGGCTGGAAAGAAATGGTGAGTAAGGGAGAGTGACGGAGTGGGAGAAGGCGACGGATGTCAGGTTCTTCTCTCCATATAAAACACCAGACGCAGCAGTGAAGGGGATTGGATTCACTTTTTAAAATGTCACCCAACATCTGTTTCATATTTATGATGGTGGCGCTGCCTCTCCGATGCCCCCTTCAACACTCTGGCGATTCTATCTCTGCCTCGGATTACCCCCACTACCCACCAATGCATAATTTATAAGGCTAATCTTTCAACGAAAGACTGCAGACAGGGAGGAAAGGGAGTGTGGGAGAGGAAAAAAATGGATTATAAAGAAAAAAAAGTGCCACAGATTTTTTGCTGATATGTGAAGCGAATGGCTGATTTTGGCGATGATACCTTAAGTATCTCATGTAGTCATTAACAGGATTAAGTGAGTGGGCTTCTGATAAGGTGGGAAAACAATTCAGGATTCGGCACATCTTGTCCTCTTTAACCCAAACATAGACATATCAGTGTATGTGGCCCATGTTTTTCTTTCTTCTGTAATTTGTGATGCCTTCAGATTCGTCTGATAAGCTTCGGATGTCATTAATATCACTAATGATGGCATTATAGCTCTCTCCCTGTCGTAGTTGTATCACAGATTATTGTGGAAGGGTGGAATTTCTCTCGATAGGAGTAGAAGATGCTGCGATTTCCCCCTTTTTTTGTAATCTTTCTGTTTGATTGCTGCCAGTTTTACACCTTAAACCACAACAGAAAAGAGTTGCATACATCGTGAACCAGCTAATATCAGGAATTTTGTCCTCATGTCTTCTTCTTCTCATGTCTGTCCATCCACAGCATCTAAAATGACTTTCATTCCCTTTTCCCCTCCTTACTCAGCCCTGCTCCCTTCCCATCTGCCCCCTTTTTTTCGTCAGCTCTATTATGAAAAGTACACAGTTTCGATAGAGTGCCCTTCTGACATTTTCGACTTATTAGCTAGTTTTCGTGCCGTCTTCAATCAACCCCCTTAATCCTCACAGGGAGAAGCGCTTTTAATTCACAGATGGACTGATAAGGGGCGCCTTGCAAAGCGCCAGAGAAGCAGCGGCAACGCTAGCAAAGCAGGCCTCGGATGAGGAGGGGAGGGGGGGGGAGAAAAAGCAAACGAAAAGACGGGAAAAAAACGATTTACACGTAGATGAATCGTGCTTACAAGATGGAACCCTGGGCATTAGGAGCGGATCTGGATTTCCTATCTGTCATTTTTTTTCACCTCCCCTCCCCTTCCTCCACCAGTCGCAGCATTCGTTCAGTGTTTTTTTTCTTTCCTTCTCTCTCTCTCTCTCTCTCTCTCTCTCTCTCTCTCTCTCTCTCCCCTCCTTCTTCTCCGCCATTACCCTTGCTGATTGCAATCTTTAAGCGCCATTGGGCCCACTGCTTCTGCAGTTTTTAATCTGTCTTTAATCCCATAGATTTTAAATATTCCCCAGCTCCCGGAGACTGGAGGCAATTAACTGCCCTTCTGATGCTCTCCTTATCAGTTGCCTCCTTGTATCTCTCTGAAGCAGCCTCAAGACACTGCCAGAGCTGACAAATAATACCGCCATTTACCGCCGAGCATCCTCGGGGACTAGAAGGGAGCGCGCGGCACAGCCACTGCCGCATTCTAAACAGGTATTTGGTAAACATATCATACAGAGGAAAGTGAGGAGGAAATATACTGCAACAACACTCCCAAAAGCAATGTATGTTTGTCTGGCTGCCATTTTGCAAGTGTGTATGTGTGTTTTCCCTCAGACTGAAGACAAAAGATTGTCCTCTAGCCCTGTGCTGATGTGAGGAGGGGGGCTTCGTTGTATGGGATGCTTAGCCTGCTGTGCTGATACTAATACATTCTGGTCTGGCAGCCCTTTATAGTGTTCATGCTGAGGAGATGAAATGAATAGGACATATTTTAGACATATAGCTGTGTGTTTGTTTGTACCTATTCCTGTCCATCTGTCTTTTAACATAGTGGTGGTAGATCGTATGAAGATACTGACCTGAAACCAAAGAGTTATAGCAGCTCTGAAATGACAATAAAAGGGAAATGCTGGAATTCAATGTTGGTTTTAGTCATTGCACCATCTCCTGCAATGGCTTAAGTGTCATTCAGGTATAGACCCAAACAGGAGCATAAACAATATCTGAAATCAGTAATGATTTCAGTTCAGAGATTTTGTTTACCCAAGACACTATATGACTTAATTTCATCAGTATTAGATTCTTATTTTTAAAGATCATAGGGAAGTATGGTATTGTTTAGCTCAGTCTTGACCTTTTCCAACTGGTTTGGGTCCACATGAGATGGCTAAGGTTTCCTTTTCACTATCTATCCAATCACTCCTCTGTATAATGCGCCCTATGGCAGCACAGTGAATGCAATCACCAGTCCATGCACCACAAGCCTGCTAACAACACCACAAGACACTGCCGCTAAGCCAGACCCGGCGGGCTCAGCCAAACCGACAGATAACCATCAGCTAAGAGCTTTGTGACATCATCAGACAGAGACGGCTACTGACTCCATGCCAGGTTAGAGAGCTGCTAATCCAAACCACAGACTACAACAACACAGACAGAGACAAAAGCAGGGAATGTGCATCATTACAAACACTCTTAGACTCTTAAGCTCTTTGTTGACCCGAACAACACAATCTCTGTAATAGACCTTGTACCTTTTTTTCAGGTCAAAACTGGTAAGATGAAGATCATAATTCCCAATTTCTGATTGTGCCTGCTCATGTTGAGTGTTGGTCCAATGCTCATAACCGAGTCAAACTAACGCTTTCGCTTGACAATTGTTGCCGTTATCTTCCCGTCTCCAGTGTTGGATTACATTGCGCACAAGCTTCTCACCATTAAAATCACATTCAATTACACAGAGGCTGGGAAGAAAGGCGAGACAGCAGCCCTGTTAATGGAGAAGGTTGTCAAATTATGATTGCAAATGCACCACATATGCTGGCTTGTGTACTTTATGTATACAGTGATGAGTTTCAAAAATCTCCCTCTCTTACTTTCAGATGCAAATTTGAGTTATTTTCATAAGATCTGCTACCTCTATGATTTTAAAATTTTTTTACAGGAGGAGCAGGATGTCGCATTACACATGCAGCTGAGTTGGGCACTAGCCAAGCAACCCCTCAACGCATCATGGGATCATCTCCTCTTGAACAGCCGCTCCTGCAAACACGACACAGCCATCCATGAGCTGGAGCTTCATTTGTTTACCATCATATCTACAACAGGATGACCTCTTGAATAAAACCATGACAGCACTTATTCACTCCTTTTTGTGCACAATCTTTAATCCACTCCCACATGTTTACACTTTCCTTTTTAGATGTGTTCTGTGTGGTTTGGGAGGTTAAGCTGGTGCTGCTCTCTGAGCGTGGCCGATACCGATCCAGAGAACCACGGGGCCTGAGCGGGCCAAGGGTCCACAGCTCAGTCCACAAACAGGAAGGCTGTGCCAGGCAGGACTTAGGCCAAGAACGGAGGGGAGGAGGGGGATTGCTGCTGCTGCTGGTGGTGGTGGAGGGAGAACCATTCTCATCCTTTTAAAACCTCGGCACTTGGGTCACACTAGGGGGCCACCCAATTTCACACTGCAGAGCGGCTCCCTTACAGACAAACAGAAATACTGAAAAATAACCCAAATGATCCTGAAAAAACAAAAACAAATTGTGTTTAACTGCTTTTGAACAATTTTTTCTTTAACTTCAAAAGAATTTGAAAAGTAAGGTGACCGTGTTCTTGTAGCCTCGTGTTTTCAAGCCACAGGTCAAAGATTGCATTTTCATCCCTGCAAAAATATAACGCACTCCAGCACTTTGCCTCAAATCCAATCAAGCTCTGTTATCAGTTCCTTTCTCATCAAGGAAGGCTGGTGGGGGCGGAGGGGGCTAAGCCGACCCCCCTCCAACCCCATCGCCCGAGCTACACCCCCCTCCTCACCCCTGCGCACATACACACACTCCGCCCGAATCCACCCCACTAACTCCCTATACCCTCCTCCCCTGGTTTCCGTGGCGACTGCTAAGCCCGAAGTTACGGTAAAGCTGGTGTGCCGCTGAGCCCTGGGCAGGATTTGTGACAGAGAAATCACATCAGCCTATGCTGATTAACAATTCCATTCCACCCTGAGATTTATATAAAAAAACTATCTTACATTTGGCTTTTTAATAGGAACGATCGCTATCTCAAATTGAGTCCCTGCAAACTTTAATAAAGGCTACAGGGTTGAGTGGCATTTTGCATGCTGATTTAGGCCCGATTGGCGGCTTTTGATGAGAGGGAGGCTGCTATGTAAAGCGGTGCTCCTAGCGCTTTTCCACATCGCCGGTTCAAATGCGGAAGGATAAGAACATGAAGAAAAAAAAATACCACTTCCATCTGCAATCTCCGGATTTCTCTCTGCTTTCCTCCCTCACTCTCACGCTCTTTTTTTTTCAGAAAATGATTGACTGTTGAATATGAATAAATGGAACGGAATGAAGCAGGAATAGAGACTGAGCACTGCAGACAGAAGAGAGATGGAGGAAGAGACGGAGAGAGGGAACAGGAATAAAAGAAGCCCTCTCTCCTGGACTGTTTTCTTCCCTCTGGAGGTGAAAAAATAAAATCATAAAGCCAAGGTTTTTATGCTCTCCCATTCTGACATTTGGAGAATGGTATTAGTGTAGAATATTCTGTGTACAGAAAGGACCACGGGCAGGAGAGAGAGCTTGTGAGTGTGTCGGGAGGGAAGGAGGGAGGAATGGGCATCAAATGAAAAAAAAACTAGAAACACTTATCCCCTCCACCCATCCGCTCCAACCCCACAAATCTACATCAGTATTAAAAAACTATTTATAGTAAGAGTTCAGCTTAATGGGATAATCAGCTCTATTTGTAAAGATATTGGATAATCCCAAATAGTTTATATGGGCATAAAGATTTAAAACATTTTCATTAGATATCCAGAATTTTGAGGGCATTTTAGTTGACAGTGTAAGCTGAGACAAAAGAAGCTAAACGGAGTAAATTCCTGAGGCGGTGGCTCAAATGCTGGGTTTTTTAATGTTCTCACCCTGAACCTAGTTGGGTTTGACGCAAACATTTCCAGTTTTTTTCTAAGCTGGTATTGCACAACTCATCGCACTTAGGAGAGAAAAAAGGAAGCAGGTAGTATGATAAATGTTGGTTTGTAGCTGCTCATGTTAAGCAGGTATGTCTTCCTGGTTCCAACAACAACACACAGAGATTAGAAATTATGTCTCCATCATATCAGATGCAGAGTTTAGCATTGTGGAACACTCACTTTATCCATAACCAGAAGCACCGCTGAAATAAAAGAGAAGCAGAGAGGAACAGAGAGATGGAGTGTGGAATGGGGGAGTTAAGGGGAAGAGGGCCAATGGAAGGCATCCAGGAGGATCAGTGAGTAGGGCATGCTGCCAATGCCTGGCACACACACACACACACACACACACACACTTATACACACATACAGAATTTATTTCTGCCCCGCCTCTCTCCCTCAAGGAATCCCTCACACACCCTGCAGGGTGGACACCATCCACCAGGCATCAGTATCCCACCCCTGTCTATCAGCAAGCCATATACCTCTGCTCCTACTGAGATGCCATTTTGCAGGTGGATGATGGCTTTGCTTGGGGACAGATGTAGCCAGTGCATCACCAACACTGGGCCAAGAGGTGTTTATCCCCAGCGGCAAAAAACAAGTTCTTACTTTAGATTCTTGTGACTGTCACACGTTCCTGTAAGTAAAAATAGCCATTAGTTATCTCCTGGCATCAACATCTTCTCTGGCCGGTGGTTGTAGCAACTGTGGATGCTAAAGTTCAAGCAGCACTTGCAATATTAACTTCAACAAAGTCCTGTTTTATGCTATTAGAACTACCAGCAACCACCCAGCAGTGCTGTAAGTGACTGCAAACAGAAACTAGAAGAGCATTTAAAAAAAAGGTGCATTTCCTTACATCTCTCTTTAAACACGTTCAGATTTCCACAGGAGATGATTTGACAATGAGATGATGGATCGGCTTGAAAATCAAGTTGTTATTTTTACTTTTTTTTATGCTTCATTTTTAAAAAAATGTGTGGTGTGGACAATAACCTAAAAGCATCATAAGCAGAAAAACCTGAAACCTAAAGGTTACCAGACAACAGACTGGGATGTTTAGGTTTAGAATCATTATTGCTTCGTTTCTGAGTCAGTATGGTTTGAGATATTTCAGGTACAACTCCAGGTTCACTCTGATGTAAAACAGCTTGAGGAAAAGTTTAATTGCTCAACATTAAGTGGTAAACTGTTTTAATTGAATGAAATGCAATAATAAAGATTGATCTTTAGACTAAATAATTAATACTGGATCATCCCAATCAAGGGTGATTCAGGTTTAGATTTATGAGCTTTTATGAAAGATTCTTTATCATTCAAACAAATGGTAATGATTATTTTATAAATATTGGGATTTTGCACTGTTTAAAGCAATACAAAAAGGGTAATCATAAGAAAATAAAGTAATGAGGTAATTACTCATTTTCTATTGAAGCTTACTTAAATGTAGAAAAACTCTAATTGGTTAATTAAGAACTTATTGTTCTGTGCTCAGTACTTCAGAACCAGCTCAAAAGAAAAGGATCAGTATGAATGATTAACAGATATTCATGGACTAAATGTTACCTAAAGATTGGTTAATGTTAGATCTCATAACTCATCATTATTTATTAGAGCTTATTAGAGAGATTAATCAGTTTTCATGATGTTAATTTTTTTTTCTCAGTAGGTTCTTCAATGACTAATTCAATCGGTTTATCAGGGTTTACTGTAAATACTTGCTTTGCACAATAAAGTGTTATCTATTTTTTGATAAATATTCTTTATTTATCTGTGTGGTCAAAATCCTGAAATTAAATTAGCATAACTTGCACTAAATTACTCTTCTGACAGAGAAATACATTGAAAACTTTAAAATGTATTCCCAACATATTTCCATTTTCTATTATTTTTATTTTCTATTTTCCATTTCATATTTATTCTGCTATGAAATTACTTAATGTTTTTTGGAAAAAATTTTAACTATTACCTGATTCAGTTAAACATTATGACAGCAGCAGAATCAAATATAAATTTAAGAACTTATTTATGCCAAACATCATTATTAAACAGGCAATTAAGGCCATTAAAAGGAAGGAATTGTTAGTAGAATTGAAGGTTTCACATACATTAAAACACAAGAAAATAAAAACACACCACGTCCGCTATCATAATCCATTCAAGATTCAAATTTATTTATCACATGACAGCCTGCGTATCAAGAGCACAGTCAGCTGATGACATATGGAGGAGGAGGGAAAAAACCAAAACCAGCCATCCAAGTCAAATCAACATAAACAATGCCAGAAAGCCAATGGGGACAAGCTCAATCCTTCCATACAAAATCAAAATCAAAGGAGTTAGAAATGAGCCTGAAAATGACAAATGAAAAGTTGGGACGGCATTTTCTACACCTCCCAGATGCATCAAAACAAAATATGTCCTCCCAAAGAAACAAGAAGAGAAAAAGCATCTTATCAGAGGTGTGCTTTGTTGCTGTGATTCAGATAGAACAGTGGTCACTGAGCTGCTGTTGGTCATCAAAGGGGATTTTGTGTGTTCCCACATAAAGACACTTCTACCCCTCCTCAAACTGGCCCGGGACCCTGTTGGTACTACCCCCCACCTCCCTTACCGTCTTCCCTTGGCCAGTGCTTTCCTTTAAGTCCCGATAAGATGCTATCAGTAACCCTCTAAGCACTTGAGAGGCACTTTAGGAGATCACTGGAGCCATTACCATGAAAAGTAAAAGATACAGGCTATATTGATGCCAGATTAATACTGACCAACATGTTATTGATTTCTGCCTCTCCTTCCTCTCTCCTGTCCCCTTTCCCTTTCCTACTTTTTCTTCTTCTCTGCTCTGGACCTCTGGTGGTGATCTTATTTTATGATGGAGCAATGTTTTCTGACCTGGCTCAGGAAAGAGATGCACCCTCCTCCTCCTACTCATCTTCTTTGTGGCAAGGCTACTATCTATGGTTTCACAGGGCCATCCTTTAAAAGGTGCAGAGCAAAGGCTCGCCGTTATCTGCCGATGTTATTCAATTGTTACAGGACAATCTGGACCATTAGCTGCTGTGTTAAATAATGCATCCGCTTTTAAAGGGGAGCCTTATCTCTTCCATGTGTGTGCGTGTGTGGTTTTTTTAACATTATTAGTATAGAAGCGTAATGAAAGGTTCCCTCCTGATGGGCACTGATATACCTCCAAGGTCTCCCTGCAAACCTCCACCGCCACAACAGCACATAAACAAACGTTGACCTTTTTAATGAAGCCTGGTTTTATCTCGTTTTATTAAAAAGGGACAACAACAAGCGGAAATGCTTCAGACAAGATAAAAATGTATTTAAATGTGCTTGTCTAAAGGCACTGACAATCGATCACAATGCAGCCACTCGGGAGGAAAGGGAAGCACATATAGGCCAGTGTGTTGAGACACAAAAGGAGTGAGTGTAGGAATGGAGAGAAAAGAAGGAAGAGGTGAAGGAGGAGAGAGGTGTGTAGCCTTAACGAAGGGAAACCAAATGAAGACAAAGAGAGGGCGGCTGTGGGAAAGGGAGGATGTAAAAAGATGAGTGTGGAGAGAGGGAAGGATGGAGGATGGGATGGGGATGGCGGCAGGAGAGCGATAACCGCAATGTCTTCAGTCACAGATTTACACAGGCCATTGCACTCACATTCTCCCTGCTTCTTATCAGTGGAATTATTGAGCAGTGTGGCATACCATTAAAAATTCTGCTTAGATTTCACAAAAATCAAATTGCGTAAGGTAATGAACGAAGCTTTCAAATGGACTGCTCACTGATACCCGTTCTCAGTAGGGAGAAATACATCTCAGTCATAATTCGCTATCTTTATTGTACTTCTACAGACTTAACTATGCTGCCAAAGCAGTGGAAAGCTTAATAATCGCTGTTGCCCTTGATGTTTAAGAGATGATTTTGTGCTATTGCTTTGCAACCATTTCTCGCTGTCCCGCCCTCACGCTTTATATCTCTTTCCCTCTCCATTACTCGGTCTATCTCCATCTATCCTCCCTTTTTTGTCCTTTCTCTTGCCAGACATTCCTCTTTTTCTTCTTCTGTGTTTCCCCATTTCTGCCTGCCACTGTATCAGCCAAGGTCAGATGGGTCAGCAAAGGTTTTTCCCTCCCAGAATCCTCCTCTTCCAAAGCTCTGTGCATGGATTATATGGAACGTGCGGCATGAAACCGAGCAAGGAACACACTTCAAGGATGTTAGCACCCCTGTTTGGATTGGCCTCTACAACTCACACACACATATAGACACTGACAAGCATACAAGTTAATTTGTCATTCAGACACATTGAAATTAAACTGTACAAGTAAAGGCAGAGCTCATGGATGGATAGAGGTGGGAGGGTGTGGGGGGTTTCTTTCTCACAGACTAGACTGAAGACAAGGCTTTGCTGTCTGCATTCACTTAATAAACAATAGAGTGAGGTAACGCTAAAGGAGTGGCTGGTCATGTAGAACCTTTAGTACCTTCCAACAGCTATTAATCTTATTGTGCAAGGTATTACTTTCTCAGCATTTGACACATAAGAAGTTGTCATGAGCACAGACTAAGAAGTCATTCAACTATTATTTAAGAGTGGAAATGACAGACTTAATTTGCTGCTATTCTCCCTTGAGTTCTGTTGTTAAAGAAAAGGGGAAACAAATTGGAGCATGTTACTTAATATCTGGTTAAAATGAACAAGCTGAATTTGTGTATACTGTTTTACTTGGGTAAATTGTTGCAGATATGATTTGAACAGCTTATTATGCAGCTGTCACATTTTCAGGTTATTTTCTCTGGAAACTATGGGATTGGTAGCGTAATGCTTTTCGGATTTTGGAATAGTCGTTAAATTGTAAAATGATATATTGTCTCGATATGCAGCTTCCTTGTTGTAATGAGTTACTACCGCCAATAATATAAATGGATAATAAGGTCAAGTGCAACCTCTGCCTGGTAAAGCTAGCATGATACAAGTCCACCATGACAATGACCAGATGGTCCATCCACAAATGTGCTGTCAATGCCTCTGCTGGCTTTGTTGCCAGATGAAGTTTGACATTACATGTGAAGAACTAGTGGACCTCGTTTCAAAGATGATAGCTAAAGATATTCATCCGTGGATAACCAACAATGCTGTCATCACTCAGCTGTTTCTGCAGGAGGAACAGCAGGAGGTTAAAGGGGACATATTATGCAAAAATCACTTTTATAAGTCCTTGGAATAGTCTCTTACAATGTTCTAAGTCAC
>JAOXYM010000025.1:4929856-4940502 GCA_028567055.1 Leptatherina wallacei
AGTGGACAGTACTGTGATAACTCTAACATAGTCCAAGGTAGGCTTAAGTTTTAAAAGGTAAACAAGTTTAATTTGTAGTAACAGCATAGCTTATCAGTAAATTCAAATTCATGGTTAAATAATCTTAAATAATCACAAATTAATCATAATTTTGGCTACAATTTGAATAACATTTTCTTTTTCCTTCTCATTAAACTACTAACTGAGTTAGATATAATCCATTTAAAGCAGCACTGGGGTTTGGTCATGGTACTGGTTAAGATCTTTTTGTTTTTTGTTTTTGTTCATTTTCTCTTAATAAACTGGTCTCCAAATTCCATCAATTGTATAAGTTAGCTTTGATATATTAAATATTAAATCTGAAAAAAGCCACCAGGTCTGAAAAGTGAGGCCATTATATCAGTGGATGAATAAGTAGTACCACAGAGAGCCACTAGGTGCAAAAAGTGTCAACTTATCTTGTGATTTGATAAGCTAGTTCATTTCTAGTACACATCATCATTATGTCATTAGCTGCTTTTTACTTTGTGTAGTCATTGTACTTGTGGTTCATTTGAAAATTATTTAATAATCCAGTGGATGAAAAGTTGGTTTTGATTAGCAGAGACAATACGTTTCCATTCAGTTGCAGTTAACATGAATTACATTGTCAGTGTTAGCTGGTAGCAAATACAAATCACTCATCAATCAAATACAATCACTTTTGGCTGAAGAAAAAAAAATCAAAGATGGCAGCAATTAAATGTAAAATCCAAAATCAAATCACATTATTTTCATTAGTATAGTACCCATTCACAACTGAGCTGTCTAAAGGCACTGTTAAAACTACAGTCCAACCCAATTATAACCCAATTCAATCCAATTCACTGAAATCCAAATGTAATCCAACTGAATCAATTAAATAATATTGTATAATTCACATTTGTCCAATTCATAATAGCTGTGCTCATTCAAATAAAAAAAAACTTTGTTTTCTGAGAGTTGATTCATGGCACACAGTGGTCTTGAAGTATCACAGTTCCAAGGAAGAAAATTGCCTAGCTAAACAAACCATCAGATTGGATTCTATCTTCTTTTCAAATCAATTCCTAAATTGAAAAAGAGCATGCACGGGGCAGCTGGTGTGAGTAGAGAGGAAGAGTTCCCTTTTAGAAGAAGGAAAACCACCAGCAGAACAAGACTCAGGAAGGGCAACTATCTGCTTCAACCATTTGGGAGCAGAAAGGATTGGAAAGGGGGGTTAACAAGCACCATAACTGTAAACCAGAGAAAGAAAAAGAGAAACACAAGCTAATGATTGCAGAAATGTCATAAAGTATGTGTGTGTGTGTGTGTGTATATATATATATATATATATATATATATATATATATATATATATATATATACATACATACATGTGTAAATGTGTACGTGCAAAATGAAAATAAGAGTAAGGAGTCATGAACATCATATTAAGAATTTAATCCAAGGCTTTAGAATTAAAACCCACTGATCAATGAATAATGTAGGTCCAGTTCTTTTTCACCTTCTATGTATCTAGATTTTAAATGGTTTCTCCATGAGCAAAATAATGCAAAAGCAAATGTACACTTATGTTACTACAACTCAACATACTGTACATACAACATCTCTATAGAGTTATCATCTCTGTTTCTGATGATATTGTTGTGCCTGTGGGTGGGGTGATGAGATGGATTAATGTCTTGTTGTTGGCTCTTTGTTCTTTTTTTCAGCCTGGCAACATTTCTGCACCTATAACTGCTTCATTTCACCCTTACCCTCTCCTTCTACCACACACACATACACAAACACTCACATTCATGCATGGAGATGCACCCCGAGCTCAACCCCAGCACCTTCCAGGCCTACCTCCGGGGCCTGAGTGTGATGAGCTGCGCCCATTTCTCCCGCTTTTACTCTCAATCTCTATCTCGACCCCAGCAGAAAGCCGAGGAAATTACGCGCCTTTTTCCTGGAATGTGATTAGATTCCTGATGTTGGCAGCCACACATCTCTGTTTTTTAATTGGGTTCCGAGGCGCAACGAGATTAGCCTCGTGACATCATTGATGGTGTGTTTGTGTGTGTGGTGAGGTTGGTGCTGTCTGCTGATAAGAAATGGTATGGGGGGGGGTCAGGGGTTTGTGCAGATGAACCCCCCTCTTCCCAGTGGATGATGCTTACTAATAGGGTCGATGATTTTTTTTCACTTTACATATGTACAAATAAGCTCACACATATGCACAGTATGCATGAAGAGAAATTTCTTGCCTTTGTTTTGTTTTTTTGTAAGATTTCCATGTTATCGTATATTACGTGTAAAACATTTACGCAGAATTAGTCACATCTCTTTAGCATCAATCTGGAAATAATGACTTCCACGGAAACAGTTTAGGAAACGTGACATTGCCTTGCACTGATCATAAATACTGATTAAAATCACAAATTTCTGAAAGCCTCCATTGATCCTCCATTACATACTTAAACCCCTCAGCTTTTTGCTGTCATACTACGAGGTATAATTTATCTGGCAGGCCCCCTTGACTCCAAAGAAATATTATCTTGAGCTGGCTGATTCTTCTGAGCCAATGGAGACCAGATAAAATGGTTGCTGTTAACAACACAACAAATATAATTGAGCTACAAATATTCATCCTGTCCAAGCATCCTCTTCCTATAGCTTCAGGAATTGTGCTTTTTTTTCATGATAAAAAGAAAAACAACAACAACAAACAAAACAAAAAATATATACAGATACTTAATTGGGAAACTTTTTAGAATTTACTTACGTAGCTTACATACTCAGGTTGCCAGCACTTTCCAAAGGACACTCACATTTTAGCCTTAATATTAACCCTTTAAAGCCTGCAATCTCCCAATTGGGGGACCTTGAGAGCAAATGATGGCAAACTGTGCTAAAATGGCCATTTTGGAGACCTCACCTTAACTGTATGTACTAAAAGCTCACTAATTTTGTTCTACTTCACTTTATCAGAGTTGTCCTCTGCAGATATAATCTTCACATATTGTACAGTGGTTTAATGAAGATTTAGAGCTAGCTGCATCATTGCTAAGGAAAATGTATTCATCCTGATAGTTTTTTGTTTTATGTGAGACTGAAACATTTTTCATTTGTGCCATCTTCATTTATTCTTCAGTAACACATATATTGATATTTATACTAAACTCCAAAAGTATTCAAATAGACCTTGTGGTTGCAGAACTAGACTCTTTCCATTATGGGTATTCCAGTTTTTAAGCCTAATGAATAGGTTCAAGGTTCAAAAGGTTAAAATGTACAACCAGTGTAACAGTTCCATACTTACTGTAAAAGATATACATGGTCATCGGGTGTCTGAACTGAAGCTATAGAGCCAAGTACCATAACAGTGCATTACCACTGAAGGCCAGTAAGCTTTGGTTCCAATAAACTCCTAATCAAAGTTTCAACTTTTTTTCAGTGAACAGTAAGGCAAAGCAAGGCAAGGCAAGGCAAGGCAAGTTTATTTGTATAGCACATTTCATGTACAGGACAATTCAAGGTGCTTTACATAGTAAGCCAATATTCTTTATCCACAAGTTAGTATGCTGTCACTTGCTTCATTGTCACCTTTCAATCAGCCTGGTGGTGACTTTTTTTTAGGTGGGTGTGAGGTTTAGATATAAGGCCTGAAAGCTACAAGTTTTGTATAATTGTAAAGTCTCACTGAATGGCTACTCATAAGTCAAACATCCTTTGAAGTCATTGATTATAAGAATGTTTCTGTATATCTCTAACAGAAGATCAATCAAGGTTAGCACAGTATGGACTGAACTTTTTTATCACCTTGGGTTTTTCTATTAAAGGCCATCAGGGCACAAATTGTTGGTTTAAATGCCACAAAGAGATTCTTAGCAGTAATATATTAGCTTTTTTTTAAAAATGTTTTTCTGTGCTTTCAGAATGCAACAAAGAACTCTTTATAGCCTAAATTCATTACTTACCAAGGAGACATCCTTGACTTAATCACACAACCAAATGCAACTTAAACAATATCTTTTCCATCCTTCCTTCTCTACTCAACTCAACTCAACTTTATTTATAAAGCGCTTTAAAACAACCCCAGTTGACACAAAGTGCATAATGACGGGGTGATGTTTCATTAACTAGCCTCCACTGGTTGTAGCCAAAGCATCAAGCAAAAGAAAGATCCCAATTTGAACATTCGCTATATTTTTGTTGTTGTGCCTCAATGCAAATTAGACCACATCCTGCCCAGTATATGAGACAGGTGTTAAAACCTGTAAGTTATCAAGTGACCAAGCCAAAACCTTCACCTGCAGTCAAAACCGAAGGTCATAAACCCTCTAAACGGGGAGGTGGTGGGTTTTTGCAAGGGTCTCCCACAACTCACCACTTCATCCCCGCCGCCCCCACATTCCCCCTCCCCATTAGCTTGCATCCCCTCCTCCTTGGGTCAGAGAACAATCAGCCTGGCGTCTGATACTTCCTGCCCGGCAATAATTACCCCACCTAATTAAAACTTAATTGCCGGCCTCTCCGACCGCCATCTTAAATGAGCAATGGGAGCCGAGGCGGGGGCGTAAGCCTGCTGGGATGTTTGTGTGGACGGCAAATTGGTTTATCCCTATCAGATTCCTCAGTCCCTGGCCCCGCACATGCTACTGCACCGCTCCACTGCCCAGAAAGAGAAAAAAAGGGAGAGAGGGCTTAATGTGATGGAGGCCAGACAAGGCCTAATGAGATATACTTTTTTCTTTGCTATTTAAACCCTACTTTCACTCACAGTTTCGATTAGTTGGCTTCAAGGAGCAGGCGTGAGGCTGTTTGCACAGGTTGCTTTTTTAGTCCATGATGAAAACTTACTATAAGAAAAGAAAGAAAGGCATTGGGGGGGAGAAAAAAGTAGAAAGAGACAGAGATAAGGAAGTTAGGATTCATGGCCCCACTGCAAAATCATCAGGGGGTAAATGAAAGAGGAAATGCTGTGTTAATCGCTATGGATTCTCATAATTGTTACGATTAAATTTCATAATTGACTAATGGCCAGCTGCGGCTTACATTACACGCAGGATAAATACATCACATTAAACATGCAAGCTGAGAGGAGATGATTCGAGATGGATGGTCAGATAGGACAGAAAGGAAGGATGGATGGATGATAGATGGGTAGATGGATATATGCGCTAGGCTTTGGGGCCTGAGAGCAGTGAATTGCACATGGATGAAATAGAGGGAGGTTGCCAAAATCATGACAGTGATGGGGCAGAGAGGAAAAATAGTGGGGAGAATTGTGAAAAGGTGACAAAAACGATTGAGACGTAGAGGGAAAGGGAAGCTTGATTCATGGCCTTAAGGGGGTATTAGGCCAGATGCCAGGGTGTGTGTGTTTTTTTTTCTTTCTTTCTACCACTCTCCCTTCTTCCTGTGAACTCTGATTTTCCTAAACCCCATCTCTTGCCACCCTTCACTCTTCTCTTGCCTCTCTTTCTTCATCCTCATCCCAGGGAAACGAGCAAACGGCGGTTGTGATGATTAGATAGCGGGAGGCCGGCGGAGGGAAGGGGGGCAGACGCAGAGGTGGAGGTGTGGAACGAAAAGAGAAAGTTGGAGGGTGATTAGAGAGAGATGACAGGTGACATCCATAAAGGGATTATGGAGCAGGCCTCAAAGACAGGGCCCTAATCCTGGCTTTGTACAGGCACAGATAAACAGCTCCACTGATGGCTTGCTCTCTTAAAAAGTGAACATGAGCTACACAAATAACTTCCTAATTCCCCCTTTGTAGAAGTGAGTGCACGCTACAACACAAATAAGTTCTCTAATTCTTCCTTTGTACAAGTGAGCCCGAGAAGCACAAAATAACTTGCTCTTGAGATGTTTGTGAACAGGATGCTCTGTAAGAGGCGAGAGTCACTGTGGGTGTTTGTGTGTTTGCGGGGGTCCCCACAAAGTGTTGATTTGTGTCTTGGAAATGTGCAATTGTACACAGCAGCTTGTCGTCTTTGGGACTTTTCAGAGATTTGCAGCCTTGAATTCATCTAAAAACTGTTTAGTAGTGAGTATTAAAAAGGAGATATTATTGTGTTTCTCTGTAATTTTTGAAAATACACACATTTAGGAACACACACAGTAGTCGGTTTGTGGTCTAATTAAGCGTTACCTTAAAAACAGAGAGGGAAAACATACACACCACACACACCTGTGCTCCACAGACAGGAAAGACCACCAACTGAAAGTTTGGTTTCCCATACAGCCGTGTGTGTGTGCGCATATGTGACTAAACTCAGCGGTCTGCATTGACTATTTGTGTACAGACTTCACAAACAATCCCAAGAGGTGACAGAAAAATATCATTGTCAGTTTAATGAAAATAAGGGTGGCATTTATTTCAGCTGTGTACTGCAAAATAAAAACATCATATAATCATAAATGATATTAGTTGTTATATATAAGAGTGCCAAAAAGAAGAACCTGACTGTGAGATCACTATTATCACAGGGCAGCATTAAAGTGACACTGGAAACTCCAGCCATTCATTTTTTGTATTCTAAACCTAACCGTGCACAATCCTGATTCCAAAAGGAACTGTCCTGCTGTGTTAATTGTGAACAAAAACAGAATGAAATGATTTGCAAATCTTTTAAACCTTTTTTTTTCCAACAGAATATGAATAAGATAGAGATTTTACCATTTCATGTAAAATATTGATTCATTCTGAATTTGATGGCAGCAACACATCTCAGAAGTTTGAGCCGGGGCAAAAAGGCTGGAAAAGAAACTGGAATAGGATTTGATAACTAATTAGTTTAATTGGCAACAGGTCAGCAGAGCCACTCTGAAATGCAAAGTTTTCAGGAAAATTTCCATTTTTGTAAAATTGTGAAGATTTTGAAAATCCCACCATCTACAGTGTATAATGTCAACATACCATTCAGAGAATCAAGAGGAATCTCTGTATACAGGGGGCAAGGCCAAAGGTCAAATCTGGGTGTTCATAATCTTCAGGCCCTCAGGCAGCACTGTATTAAAAACAGACATGATTCTCAACTGGTAATCACTACATGGGCTCAGGAACACTTCCAGAAATCTGTGGACACCGTTTGCCATGCAATCCACAAATGCAGGTCAAAGCTCTATCACGCAAAGAAGAAGCCATATGTGGATACGATCCAGAAACACTGTCGTCTTTTCTGGGCTAAATCTCATTTATTTTGGTCCAAGGCCAAGTGGAAAACTGGTCAGCGGCCAGACTAATCAAAATTTTGAAATTCTTTTTGGAAACCATGGGTGATGCATCCTGCAGACTAACGAGGAGAGGGAGCGTTCAGCTTGTTCAGCTTGTTATCAGTGGACAGTTCAAAAGCCTGCATCTCTGATGGTATGGGGTTGCATTAGTGCCTATGGCGTGGGCAGCATTCACTTCTGTGAAGGCACCATCAATGCTGAAAAGTACAGAGGTTTTAGATTAATATATGCTTCCATCCACACAACTTTTTCAGATAAAACCTTTCATATTTCAGCAATAAACTACATATTGCATCCATCACAACAGCATGGCCTTGGAGAAGAAGAGTCCAGGCACTTTTATTTTCATTTTTACGTATTGTTTATTCTGAATATAAAGAGAGTACAAGGCTCCCTGATTACCACTAAACATGCTCTTTGCACAGCATAAAATAGAAATGAATTTGAGGAAGCAGAAATAAAACTGAAAAATGAAAGAAAATAGTTGACATATTAGAGTAGGAGTTAGAAGAAGCATAAATTGTTAGCTCCCAACTCTTTGTCTAAATAAAAAGTCTTAAATATATATATTCATACTGTATGTGTGTGTATATATATATATATATATATATATATATATATATATATATATTTTAGACGGTTTACAATCAGACCGACCAACACTTGTTTGCAAACAGGGCTGTCTGATTAGTTCATTGGAATCTAGAGCGGCTTCCTGTCTGTCAAAGGCAAAGTAGCAGATAGTTGCAACAACACCTCTGTTATCTATTTCTAAGATGACAAGCATCCCCCATTTCTATTGTAAAATTGAGCTTAAAAATCTTTTCGATATAAAACATAGGAAAATAAATGCATTATTTGATGTTTATGGTATGATTAACACTGATGCTATATATGTTCTTGAAACTAATGAGACAGCGCTTGAGATAAAGAGAAGAGCAGACATATGGTCACATTTCACATTTGATACATATAATGTTAAAACAAGCTTTGTAAACTGTGTGGAGCAACTATCACTGATGGAAACTCAACAAATTTAATCTAAGAATTACAACACAGACCAAACCAGAACCCTTGGAAAGCTAAGCATGCTAAATCTAAGAGTATATCATGAGCTATGGATGCTTTTGCAAGGTGGTAAACTTATCACTGCTGTCATGGTAACGTTATTAATAAGTGAAGTAAATGACCCATTAATCCAAGATAACAATCAGAGATTAATTGGCATATTCGAGGAAGTAATAGGTGTTGGGAGAAAAAAAGCCCTCCCCAGTGTTACTAAGTACTGTCATTACCTTGTCTAAAAGTACATCAAAATTTGCTGGCAAAATTTACCGTAATACACGATTGCTGAGAGTGTATTCACTCTTCAAAATATCCACCCAACTATCTCATCTGTCCAGGGACTCCAACAGCCAACCTCACAGAATCACACCAGTTTTTGTGAACAGATAGCAATTTGATTATAGGCCGACTTATCAGCCTGTCTGTGATAGCTCCTCTGCTCCCTCTGGCCTTCTCTTTCTTCCCTCAAATATGCATAGCCAAATCTCTATCTGCCATTTCACACTTTCACTTTCATCACTCTCCATTACCTGGTAATAAACAGGTCCTTGCTCTTTCTTCTCTTCCCTTTCCGATAAGTTTATGCAAATTTGGCCGCGGTCGCTGCCACCGTCACGTCAGCGGTGACTTTATGAGGTATGTAAAAGTAAAGGAGAGGCTTGGCTAATGACTTCATTTTCTCTTTCATGGCCCTTTCAGTGCATCTGCTGTGGGATTCCTCACCTGAAGCTCTGGGCTGGTGACACAGATACTTTAATGAAACGTGCAGGCTAAAAGAAACATCACCAGATGTGGGGGATTGATGCAGAAGCAGGTCAAGCATTGATTGGACAGCTATTTTGGGGGATTTTCATGTGCATTGATACTGAGAGAAGTTGAGTGTGGGTGTGACTGGGGAATAGGGGGAAAATAAGCAAACCACAGCTACAAATGCATAAACACACACACACTCTCAGGCTACACACTCGTACACACACCTCAGCCCCCTCTAATAATCCGCTAATCCTGTTTATCATCAGCCAGCTCTTCTTAGTGTGAGCGATACATGAGAGAAATCATTCTCACAAACACACTCCAATGTGCAGAGCTGAGATACAGTATAAATACACACATCTCTATTTCTTGATTTCTTCCTCAATCTTCACTCCGTTTTTGCTATTTTACTCTGCGCTCTGTTATGCATCAGTTATGCAGTTACACATCACAATCCCACATCAATGCCCAGCCTCTCAGAAATGGGAGTGTTTGCTTCTTGCCTCTGTGTCTGAAGAGTTTTACTAAGCTGTGGAGAGCTCACTCATTCTCAAACTCCACATACACACACACTCACATGGAAAATGAGAGAATTTCTTGTGGGACATTGCAAATAAATTTGGTCTGGAAATACAGCTGGACTCTTTCTTCCCATGCTCATTTTGAAAAAGGTATATTTTTTGCAATATTCCGCTCTGAAAATAGGAATGTAAGGTATAATCACAGATGATCCAGGCTTGGGTACCTAAGAAGGCAATAAATCTATATTTTTCAAATTTCTCCTTTAGGATGCTGATACTAGAAAGGGCTAAGTAAGTTGTAAATATAGCTATAATCGCTGTTTCTCATTTCATAAAGTAATCTGTGGCGCTTAAGGGGTCATTGGAGGAACTGCTGTTTGGCTGTTGAGAAGCATAGAGCAGGTTTACTCAAGTCTAGCATTGTGTAACTCTTACATGGCATATCAGAGAGAGGGGGAGGTGGGTGTGAGGATGCAGTATGGATGTACTTCAGTTTGTACATGGCAAAAAGTGCTTTTTTTATTACACTCAAGAGTCTCAGCTTTGTAAGTCTGTAGAACTTTAGAGGTTCAGAGTTTGGTCTGACATCTGAAACAAAGGCAGATCAGATTTCCTGATGAAAGTTCAAAGCTTGCGAATTAATTGTTTTAAACCACAATCATTTAAGAACAAATTGCACCTACAAATATAGAATTTCTACATTTATTTCAGGGTAAATCCAGTCATGTTTCCTGCAGGTAAACTCTTGCAGGACGAGTTTATGATTTTTGTGATGTTGACTAACTTCTAATTTGGTGCAAGTGTGTTTTTTTTTACTTGTCGATATATATTCAAATATCACATGACAACACACGTATATAAAATAAAGAGTTACTCAACACCCAGCTGATTGCAGCTGTTCCAATATGCAAGATGGGAGTAAAGAGCAGGCTTAACTTTAACAGTGTAAGACAAAATGTAACAAGAAGTGCATTGAAAAAATGTTTTTAACATTCATATATTATTTCTGATTGTCTATTGTCCATTGTCTATGGAATGGATTTAAACGACCAAATA
>JAOXYM010000025.1:4945097-4957395 GCA_028567055.1 Leptatherina wallacei
CCTGAATGTTAATCTCATTTTGTAGCATTTTCATAGTCAGCTGTCTTCCAGTTTCCACTCTTTATGCTGTGCTAGGTCACATTTACCAAACACATATGAGAGAGGTATGAAAGTTAAAAAAAATTCTCATATAAACATCTGCTAGGTGTGTTTCATACAGTCTTGTCATATTATTTGCTTTTTTAGTCTCTATGTTGTCATTAAATATCAGGAAGAAGAGCAAAGACAACCTCAACAGAGTGTAATTGAACAATTTCATCAGCAATTTGAAACATATTTAAATAGATGCAAATGTGAAGAAAAACAGATAGCCTAAGACAATTGATAAACATGGTAAGCGACATGCATGTTCAAAGCCAGAAAAGTTAGAAAGCACATTGGTTGTGTACTTTTTCTTAATGTTTTAAACATCTTCGAAGTTAAATTTGCTCTTAAATTGATTATATTCCTTCTGCCTTTTTTCCCCCTTTTAATTCAGATTGAATGTAAGTATTTCACAGGAACAGTTATGGACATCGTCCTTGCATGAGCTGATATTTTTGAATTACGTTTGAAAAATACTTTAGTAGTTTGACGCCGCTGACATCTCCTCAACCACAGCTTCCTGTGAAGGAAGACAGAGAGAGGTCTGGTTTGACACTAAGGGGGCGTCTGAGTGGTTGAAGGGAGGCAGGGCTTTTTTTTCTTCTTTTTTTTAATTGAAAGTCGCTTTCACACTCCTTGAAGTGGCTCACTGTGTTTGCTACTGTACTGGGAAAAAGACATGAAGGGTAAGAGTGGGTGAATGTTACAAACTGAAAACTTGGCAACTGAAGGAGGGAATATTGGGAAATTGTGACATAACTACAACCTGTAAAAGCAGAACCTTCATCTTCCATCATATTAACTTCTGTGTGAGTCTCAACTTGCAGCTCTTTTGGGATAATTCAAATAAGTCAAGATGTTATTGCCGTTTTTCATCTGCTAGACAATAAACCACATCCCCTTTAATAATGTATTTATATATTTCCTGCTTCATATCAACATAGGGGGTAATGTTGTTGTGGGCTTTTTGTTTATTTTGGTAAAATTGTCTGCGGATTTTATCGCTGGGAGTGACATTTGTTCCTTTTTTCTTCCTTTTTGTGAGGCAAGTTATTTTTCAGTTTAAGCTGACATAGCTCTAAAAATAGGTGTGGTTTGGAGGTTGATTTTCTCACCTACGCATATTTACAAACTTCCACTGCCTACCCATCCACACTTAGATACATACACATGCCAGTTCAGTATATTCACATACACTGCTCCACTTTGCCAACAACCCACACAAACAGATGTGGCACACAAGACAGAAAATATTCCATTTCACACATTTAAACTAAAGATTTTTTGTTGAGTGTCACCAGGAAGCCTTTGTAGATTCATGACACCCAAAAGAAGTCAGTTTCTCCCTCCAGTCATGGTGAAAAATGTGCAACTCATTTCAAACAGTCATACTAAATGAATGCAGATTCCACTCGATATCTACTGTCAGTAGCAGGAGGAAGCAGTGATCAGCTCATGCTCAGTCTAGTTTAGACCTGAGTTACTCCTGACCTACATGCATGGCCCAAACTTTTACCCCAAGTTTTGACCTGCAATTAACAGAATAAACTGGAACACAGAAAATGATTAGTCAAAATGAATAGCGGACCTCTCTTGTAAATAAACATAGTGTAAAGCACATACTAAATGTACAGAACTCTTAAGCTGTCAAATTCATGGCTCCACATTAGTGCTGTTTTTCTACCAGCTACTCTGGCCACTCTTGCAGTAATGGGTCATTCAAACCAGCCCGTTTTTGGAGTCCAAAGCCTGGAATTCCAAGCCAAAAACTTATTTGCATTTCAATTGTGGGTCCACTGGCCTAAAATATTGCCCTAAAATCTAACTGCAGTGTACTGCAATGCATTGTGGTGAATGTCACACAACCTGTATACCACATATGAATCCTCCATATCCTGTTACTAAAAGTTGTAAACAACACTGTTCTGTTAACATAATGAGGCTTCCATGAAAGATAAAAAAAATTTTAAATGACTAAATGCATATTTAGTTTAAGCATTCCACTGTTCACATAAGGAAATACATTATTGATTTATGGGTGATGTTAAGGGTACTGTCCATTATATTCTGTATTGGAATTTCAAAAATCTAGTTGGTACAATATTGGATGTAATTGTTTTTAAGCAGTTAATTGGCTCATCTCAACCCACAAATAAATGTGGGTAGTAATGCTGCCTTACACCAGTGTAACCCTATTTGCCCCAAGGGTAGTAGACAGGCCAACAGCCTTGGGCCCCATGACCACCAGAGCTCGGATCAAGCCATTCTTAAGCCTGAGAAGGGATAGTAGAGATGTTATTGATCCTGCTTTTTGCCCAGTAGTTTAAAGGTCGTTTTTTTTATTTTGTGGTGAAATGGGTCAAAAAGTATTACCATAAAGCCACCCATCAAAGCAAAGTCGGACATGCTTTGATTAATACTTCAACCCAGCTTCTATGCTTATACCCTGGAACAAGAAAAATAAACCTATTGATTGGCCAAATCAAGCTCTAACCACAGCTTTAATTAACTACATAGTGTGTGATGCTTTTAATGGTTCCCATGAAGTGGAAAAAGGCAGCAAAATACAGACACCCAAAGTCCAACCATGTCTTTTGATGGTAGGGAAAGAAAGTTTGGAAAGTGACCTTTGCATGCCTCACCACAATGCAAACAGCACAGCAGATCCACTATTGTGATTGCAATCAAGCATCCCTGGATAACTATCACACCCAACTAATTACAGGATTAGGTGATCAAACAAGGCTCCTCCAATAACAGGGTATTTTCTTCTATAAAGATTTACATTAGAACAACTGCCCAACAGTTTTATTTTGCTAACACAGACAAAAGTCAATCCAGCATTGTTTCTCAAGTTGAGGAGTCATTTGTCAGTGTGATGACAAGAGTGACATGGCTATATGATGCATTGTTTCTGAAGCATGCTGAGTGAGAATGTCAGGTAATGAAGCTCCATCTTTGAGGAGCAGAAGGAGGAGTGTAGGTTATGGAGGGCAGGGCCGGTCTGACTGTATGACACTCTGCGACTGGGTAAATGGGTGACTTGTGTTACAGTAGAACGATGC
Organism: Leptatherina wallacei; assembly: GCA_028567055.1. Classification (NCBI taxonomy): domain Eukaryota; kingdom Metazoa; phylum Chordata; class Actinopteri; order Atheriniformes; family Atherinidae; genus Leptatherina; species Leptatherina wallacei. Next base: position 4,948,247 of record JAOXYM010000025.1, read on the forward strand.
CGTATCACTGTCACGTTATCTCCAGATCGTATGAGGAAACCCCGACCAAGAACAACAAGATTAGTCAGTAATCAGATGTGATGCGATACTCTGTACACTCCACACAGGAGCCAGAATCTAGACAGGTTGTTTGAATAGAGGCAAGAAAGTGGGAGGCTGCCTATGTCCTGCAGCCATGCAAATATAACCACCTCTGTAATGTCAAAGATGCGGAATTGATAAGTTAAAAAAAAGTGTTTGTATGTACAAGAGTATTTTTTCTAAGTGTTGGATATTTGAAACCTTCTTGAAGTGCTTAATGAGGTATTAAGTGTAACCTTTGCATACATATCCAAAGTAACACCTTGTCAAAACACAGGTTTGTTGTTGACTTTGTTGTGGGGCTGTTATCAAAAAATCGAATAGGCTTTAGATAGTTTGGTTTATGGATAATGCAAACAATTAAGGTTTTTTAAGATTAAAATTGGCAGACTCAGAGGCATGCGTTTAAAAATTTTACTGTTTATTCCAAAAGTAGTGTGTTTAAACATATTGTAAGCACAGGTTATGACCTCCTGTCCCATTGTGAGTAGTAGTAGCATGTTTACCCACAGGGCTCTGAGGACTGCAGTGTACCCAAAACTGGAGTTACGTCCAGTAACATTTACCTCCCAGGGGAAAGCTTGTAATCTACATCAACATGAGGGGATGGTATTACACTGTATCCTGCAGACTGTGTTGGACTACATTTTCTTAAAAGATTGACTTTAAAAGATAATGAGGTTAGTTAACCCTTTAATGTTCACTCTATGTAAATAAGGAAGAGAAATATATTTCTTAGTTTTTTAAAGAATCAATATTTTTAACAAATGGTTGAGATGAGTTATAGTAATAAAATGGTAAAAGTTTGAATCAGTAATGGGATAACAAACTTACTTTTGGCATCACATAATCAAACCAAGTAGTAGACATGGCTCAGGCAAGTTTATTTCCACAATTTAATAAAATTCATCAAAGTCTAAGAAATTTACTCTACCAAATGGTAGAGCAGGTAGTTAAAGGATTAATTAATATTGTCTGGACTGTAGAGAGCAGTCCCACACATGGAGAGTTAAATCCCTGGTGTCTTGCAGACTGCTAAAATCCATCAATCTCACCTTTTTTTGTAGTTGTTTTTGGCTTCAGACCCTTAATGTGAGACTTTCTGGTTCATAAAAGGGCATTTCTGAAATGAAAATATAGTGTGCCCACTTTTGCAACTCTCTGCAGCACCCTTATTGAAAATGGTTTCCACTTGTGCTGCAGCTTACAATTATTTTCTTTACTGATTATTTTATCACTTTTTTTACAAGTTAACCTAACTTTTTTAGATTAACAATTATTCTCAGTTTGTTGATTAAAATAGTTAATTTTGCAATAAATAACATACCTTCCATTAATCTTTTCACCTTTTAACTTGAGCAATAGAGATTGCAAACCTCATATGTTGGGAGGTCGATGGGTGCAGATGAAAAGCTCAAGGCTCATCCTGACACTCGGGAGACAGTAACCCATCTGTGGACTACAGGTCCACATGTTAAAGTTTTTATGATGATCACTGTCCATGTTGATTAAAGCAGAATGAAACACCCAAACAACTTGACACAGTGACATATCCAGTTTTAGTGGTGATTGTGTGCACGAGGATAAAAATGCACTTAAAAAAACAAAAACCCAAACGAAGCATTGTTGCACCAATATTATTTTATGTTAATTATCTTGTCATTATTGCTGAAGGCTGTGATTGAAAACAAAAAGATGTTTCAATTAAACTCCAAATCTTAGTTTACAAATGCATAACCAAACTTGCACAATAACAGCACTGACAAACCGTACTTATTTGTATTTGCTAGCACACATGGAATCTTACATAATGACTGTTTAAAGCATAACAGTCAACTTGGCCACTCCAAGCACTGATACCAACCAAAATTAAGACCATGTCCACATGTTTATGGGTGCACTGCATTGTCTACGTCCGTGCCTTTCATCCACAGGCAAACTTTTTTCAGGCACTGAAAACAAACTTTTGGTAAAACACCTTCCCAGGTGAAGATTTTTGGATAATCTGGCTGTGCCGTTAATGTGTGGACAAAATAACTGGCATTTTTGGCTGGCATTGTCAGGTTGTGCACCGCCATCTCTCTCCTTCATTATGCACCATTAACTTTTTAGCTGCTGACTATATGAAGGTGCCACAATGTTTTTCGAGGGACAGCGTTTGATCACGTTGCACATTTTCATGTGGGCCGACATTTTCTTGTAAATAGTGCTGTGCGGATCAGATGTTTTTCGAGGATGAAGAAAAAATATCTGTATTGTGTGGGCATCGAGTAGTTTCAGACAAAGCCCACTGTAATAAACACTCACACCAATGTCTCATTGTTTTAAGGTCAGAGGCCATTTCCATTTTGCAAAGAGTGCAGTGCATCATTTTTTTCTGTCTGTTTTAGAAGGAAATTTCCACACTGAAAGATTTAGTCTATGTCTTTTCTAACAAAGTCACCTAGGTTGGAGATAAATACTATGATGTGTTCATGCTTCATTCTCAAAAAGACAACATTATGTGATCAGTCTCTAAAAGTAAACTTGAATTCCAGAAACTCAACCTGCAGTCCCATTCAGCCAGTAAACTTGTTCTTAGTTTCTACCTTTGAGACCATGTGGGATTATTAGATAGTATAGAAACTTAAACTGTTTTCTTTATTCATTCAAAGAGCACTTCACTCAACCTGCTAAGTAAACATTTCATGTAAAATCTTATGAACCTGCACGTCTACATGCCAAAAAGTGGGCCCCAACCAAACTTTACACATTGACCTTTCCTTCCCTTCCTTGTCTTGTTCTCTCATGAGTGCAGTTCCTGCAGTTAGTTCTTCATTCTTTGAAAAGCAAAACACTCTACAACCACTTCCTTGATGCTGCTCCAAGTGCTGTGCTGAATACCACAGAGTGATTAATATCTCCATGCCCTCGACGTGACATCATGGCGGTAGTACAGAGTAGGGACTAGTTTCTGACATGCCGTGCAGCAACGTTGTGACCTCAAGGCAGACGCATACTGTACAGAAACTGGGCTGCAGAAACGGGAGGCCCGCTGACAGACCTGCATCGTGTCTGTGCACAATTTACACTAAGCTTCAGCGGGGTGGTGTGTGACAGCTCAGCAATGAGGGCAAGCTGCTGACTAGAATCTTTCTCAGCAGCTCTTACCCGGCTTTGTTTGGATTGTAAACATGTCAAAAAGTGTGAGAAAGCATCTGTGTGCATGACGATCAGGCCCTCCTTTGTTTTGGTTCTCAGGGTAATAATAGTAGATGATGAGCCAGGTTAACTGTAGTCGGTTTGCGGGTATGCAGGTGGTTCCAGATGAGGGGGTTAACGATGTGAAGATCGTTAAAGTGGTAAAACCAGAGCTACAGCATATAATGTGTTTCCATTGGAAAATCATACAGACAGCCACTTCTAAGAAATGAACAAATGACATAAATAGATCAGTGCAGACTTTCTAAAAGCATCAATTAAATATAATTCTGTGTTTTCCATTATTAGACTGAGATAGTGATGAAAAATGATAAAGATGATGGACTTTACAGCTGAAATACTATAGCTGCATTCAAGGAAATTTAGAGAAAAAAAACTATTGAAAGCAATCACAACTGATAAGGCCCCACTCTGCTGTCCAGTTCACACTGTATAATTATAAAATTACATAATGTCATCATGTCATGCTACATTACTAAACCTCGTTAGCCCATTACCTCCAAGCAGCCAGAATGATTAGTCATGGAAGGCCCCGCCCTTTCCTGTACTCCCACTCACTCTTAGAGGAAGCAGGAAACTGCTCGCATGTCAGTCATCCCCAGACAGGAAGTGCCTGGGAGATGGCTACCCTTTAATGCTGCAATTATTGTAACTATTGTTTGGATTGATAATCACGCTCATTACAGAGAGATGGGAGGAAAAGGAAGGAAGCTGGAAGCTCTAAGGCTGCTTGTTGGAGACCACAGTTTGTTCCGCAAAGGTCTGATGGATGGGGTGATGGGAGGGAACGCGGAGGTCCGGAGGGATGTGTGTTACTGCTTGGGTGCATGGGAAAGCTTGTTTGTTTGAAGGGTTTGCATTTGATCTTGGTTTCTCAGTGTAATTATCTGGGCCGGTGCTTCCAGGGAGAAGAGCAGTTTGCATGAGCTAGGGGTCAGGGTAGGACAGCACTTTGAGATAATTGGAGAGAAACGGTATATTATTTGAAATGAAGAGTAGAGAAGAATAATAAATGGTAAATATTGTATTTTCAACCCACTTCATGTATAGGATTATTGTTATTACTTTGTCATTTGTATTTTCCATTCATAAAAGAAGTAGGTTTAGTTCGACAGCAAAACTGATAGCTTTTTGATCCTTAATAATCCTTCCTTTATCAACTTCTTTAAAACAACACTGTGTGTAACTTATTCAAATTCTTTTTTCATTCTTTCCTTCCTAGTTCCATGCCGTCTTATTTCAGCCGAGTCTCACAAGAAAATAGAACAGAATAAAAATCTAATGTCATTGCAGAAAAATGAAAAGCTGTCTAACAGCTCTGGATTTAGCAACATATTACAAGGGATACTTAACCATGCCAAAATAAATTTATCAATGTCAAAAGGACAGCAGAAATCTGCTCAGCAATGAAGAAATAAGGTAGTTTGGTCTGATAAGTATGGGCAAAGATATGGAATAAATATACTAGAGGGTAACAATACAATACAATATTGTTATTTTACCATAACATTTTCCACATAATAGATTAATCTTTATGTATGTCCAAGATGTAGTAGTGTCAAAATCCATGGCTTTAGATGATCAAAAGTGCAATGTTTGCCCAGGCTGGGATTTTCTGTTGGGCAGTATCTATGTGAGACCCATGAGTATCTGGATGTGTAAACCTTAATGTTAACTTTTCTAACCCTTAGATTGTGTATATGTATCTCTTTTCCCTAGTCAATCATGGATGAGAGTGAAGTTTAAAAGTACAAAATCACATGGCAGGAGAGGTAAAAAAAGTGAAGGTACAGTGGAAAGCATTATGTAGGTTCCAAACTAGCAACCACTTGCAGGAAATTCAACTGACCAAAGCTAAGAACCCCTCCTTCTCATAATCAAGCTAAGTCCATTCTAGCTTACTTGCAAGACATCAGCCGCAACAACATGTGGTATTTGGATAGCATAGTCAAATTTATGTCTATAGCACATTTTTTTTAAAGTTGACTAAAGTACTTCATAGTTCTGTGAAATTTACTGTTAATGAAGAACATTATAAGTAAGGGTGTAACAACTGTCAACTACATTGATATATTGATTCAATGATCGGCGAGTCGACAGTATTGAAAAGTTGGATGAATTGTAACATGACTGTTCAGACTGAGGTCACTTTGAAAAACATTAGATACAGTTGTGTAAAAACTTATTACACCACCCTTGTTTTTTCATTTTAGAAAACATCAAATCGTTATGCACTCAACCAATTTATCTCATCAATTTATGAATTGTACCAGTAACAAGAGATAATAAAATGTAGAATTGATAGAAAATTAAAGCACAAAAATTAAAACAAATTATCAATTAAGCTTCTGCAACTTGAGTGTTACAGCCAAAGAGAAATGGTGAGATTTAAACGAACAATTGTGGAGCCTTAGAAGAAACAAAAATAACAGTTATATGTTTTATATTAAGATTCAGTTGTTTATCTTTACTTCCTCTTTTGCTTCTGTTTGGTTTACTCTCATTTACTCAGAAAGTAAACTGTTTATAGAAAGCAAATGTCTTCTGTTACATGAAAAATGGTGAAAATCCAGCAGGTTTTTGACATGGGGTATAACAGTGTGTGCCCCTTTAAAGTTAAAATCTTAATCAAGTAAGTTAAATCATAGCTAGACATAAAAACAGCACAAAAAAACTCACAACAAACAATGAAAAAAAAAAAAAAAACAGGAATTGCTACATGCTGTGCCAACTTTGTCTTGGTATTTGAGAAAACTGTTGAGTGAAGCAAGGGAAAGCCCACATCCAACACCTGCTCATCAATTACATGCTTGTAATTTCTACACGTAAGCAGCAGTTCTGTATATGATGGGGAGGAACTGCTTGTTTTCATAAAGGAGAGGAATGTGCCTCAGGATAGAAAATGAAAAAAAAAAGATAAAAGCAAAGCTGTAAAAGCAACAGAACATGCAGTCGTTGGAAAACCTGTCATTTAAGATGATGTTAGTCAGCAAATATAATTTACTGGAGGTACTTGTGGATTAGAGGAGGTTTACTCATTAAGCCATCTTTTAGAAAACACAGGGATACGCTTGTACATAATATTTGTAAAATTATGTTATCCTAAATCATAAACAGCGTTTAAAAAAAAAAGAAGAAAGAAAATTAGTATTGAATGTAGTTTCAGTTTTACCTACTTTAGTTTATCTCCTTTTATACACCTTAAGCATCTGCACAGTTTGCATTCCTCAGTGTTTAAGGTGGAATTCTTAAGGTAGCAAGCTTCTGTATGCATGCGGCGACCTCTCACCCTTGCCCTCAAAAAAACGAGCCTGTCCAGTTATAAAGACGCACACACACCCAGCCTCCACGTGCGCAGCCCTAAAACAACAAAAAGGAGACATTAACATTTGACCTCCCGTCTAATCCTGGGACCCGCTACTGTTCCTCACATTGTTTCCTAATTGTGTCTCTTCTTAATGGCTCCTTCTGTGTCCAGAGTGTGCTGAGGGCCTTTTTTGGCTCACTGCTCCCAGACACTGAACTGAAACATGCGTATCTGTGTTTAGACATTGAATCGTCTCAAGCAGATCAAACCTAAAATGATTAAAACTTTTGTCAAGATGTTGGAAGGCGGACGGACTGAAACGGAGAGAGAAATCTTTTGATAAAATACTGTGCATGCAACGGTGGGGGCTGCTATAATGAAACTGATATTATAGTAATGTATGGCATCAAAATATCCTTTTCCTGGATTACTTGCTGCAGGTCCCACCCCCATATGGGTTAATCATGCAAAACCACACTTCTTCTTGAAGAACAGAACTTTTAAAGGGGTGATTTTTATAACTGTCTAACCATGTATTTTATAACTTGTAGCCCTAAATATTTACATTAATTAAAACCTTACCCAACTGCATAATACAAAAGAAAATTTAAAAAACGAATGGAATTCAAAACTTGAGAGGAAACTAGATGACACTGATCTGCTCTACAAAACACATTGCCTTCTCAAAGTTATTTGGTTTTTCTATTGCATATAGGTTAAAACCAAAATGTGCCCATGTTAATGCTGCAGTGTTCAGCCTTGCAGGAATACACTTTACATTAAACCTAGTAGCAATCATTTTCCTGGACCAATCAGGGAGGTATGACCTGATGTCACACAGGGAGCACCAGTCAGGTGTCAGACTGGACAAAATGATTTTTAATAGGACTTCATTTTATCCATCCATTTTTTTTCACTTTATATCAAAGAAAAATATGATTTTTTTTTAAAGTGTGTTTTTTTTCACTAAAACTTCACCGACTTCAAAAACATCCAGTCCAACTATTGACAGCCAGTCCCTGCTTGCCAGTTAAACATAAACATGGAATAAACGAGGAAGGCTTGGTCGTTTCGAACTGCAAACTGAGTTATCAAGTTTTATCTTAGCAGGAAAAAAATTCAACACGATTCCCGCAGTAGCATTTGAGAAAAAATTGATCTGTTTATTGTGCATTGAAATGATTGTTATTGTTTCATATTGATTTTTAAGGAAATGGAGTTTTAAACTTTAGCATCTTTCTTCAGAAACTTGCTTCAGCCTCAAGAAATCCATTAGTAACCAATTTAATGCAACGCAGACTTGTGGAAGTTTGTACAAAAACTTTTCATATTGATCTTTGTATGGAGACACTAACTGTCCTCTTTCTGTAAAGTGACATGAAAATATGTGCATTGATTAATATGATGTCACAAGAACATTGTTTACCACATTTAACACATGTGCTTTTAGGCATTGTAGGGGTTTGGTGGTGGAATTGCATTCAACTTCTGTCCCATCCATGCTTTTTTAAACTTACTTGGAAATCTTGTTTTGTTTTCATCTGCGGCCTTGATACAAAGTAGGTCAATATTCATCTAACTCGGGTTATGTAAAGGGTCAGAGCTTGTGGTTGTGATCTTTTTAAAGATAGCCAAACATTATTTTTGCTTTTCATTCAACAAGAAAAGTATTGTAACATGAGGCACTCTACAACTTGATATTTCTTTCTGTTTTGTTAAAAGGAAAACAAACTCACCAGTTTGGCACAACAAGGCAGAAAAAAAGGAAAGGTTGGAAGTTATTTCTAATTTCAGTACATTAGTTTAAAAGCCACGTTGAGGGTCATCAGCAAATGGAAAATTCCTCTTCTTATACATTTGTGGCTGTTTCACAAAATACCTTATGACCCGGTTAGATTTTTTGCACAGCTGTATGATAAAAGAGCTAAAACTCAAACCAGGTGCATGCTGTTGAAATACAGGTTAAGCAAACGGATGACTACAAAGGTGTCATGGTGGTGAGAGGGTGTACTCTGGGTTTTATTTAATTCTTTATTCTTTGTAATTTCACTCAAAGACTGAAAGAGTTTAGAAATGGATGATTGAGAGGGAAGAATGTCTTTGATAAAAACACTCATGGCCCCTGGGGTAAATGAGCTTATTAGGTAAGCAGGAACACACACACACACACACACTGCTGTGGGGTCAGCTGATTACAGGGGTATGTTAGCACCCTGGGGATAGACCATTCAGAGTGTGGTTAGCACACACAGGTTTATGGTATTTACATGCATTTGCATTGCTAAGGCTCCGACTGAGGCGTTTGTTTAGTCCTGCTGGGGGCCACCAGTCCTTACAATGTGTCCCACAGAGCCGACTGAGCATGTCTCAGCCCCGGGTGTTATGTGTGGACTTACGGTCGGCCTACCTGGGCTTTAAAGGAGACATATTATGCACTTTATTCCCAATCTTAAACAATTCTCTGATATATCATTTAAATCTTAGCACCCTGCTTTGGTCGAATTGGCTCTTAGTTTGACTGCAGCCGCTTCTCTCTCACCTACCGAGAACATCTCTCCAG
>JAOXYM010000025.1:4967102-4988397 GCA_028567055.1 Leptatherina wallacei
CTCAAAATAATGGACAATTCTTCACATCCTCTACACACCACAGTGAAGAAACAACACAGTGTGTTCAGTGAGAGGCTGCGTCAAGTCGGTTGTAAGACGGAAAGGTACCGGAAATCATTCCTGCCAGCAGCCATCACCCTCCGGAACAAGGCCCTATCCCTATCTACATCTTCAAATTAATTTTTTTGTATCATTATTATTCTTTAAAAAAAAAAAAGAGAAAAAAAAGAGAATAATGACTAAAAGTGCGCACTGAGGATTACTCCTGTTACACGTGCAAAATAACACCCGAACTCCATTTAGCACGTTTTCCTTGAATGGGTATGCAATGGGCATTTCTGTCAGAATGTAAAAAATACTGGGAGGAGTAGATGCAAATAAATCAGCTTTGCATGCGCAATGTGATTTACTAAAAGTGCGGTTGCTGTATCTGCGCCTATATTTAACACTTCTGAAAAGCAGGCGCAACCTGGCTGCACCCTGCGGAAACAGCCAAATTCTGCAGGAGTGCAGACGCGTATCAGTCTGATTCACAATGTTTCTGATGATCGGTGGAGGCAAGGTATTTAGTTTTCACTTTTTCATTCAATAACAATCAATACAACAAACAAACACCACAATTTAACATGAGTTTATATAAAATACAGAAGATTCACCGCTTAGCTCAATGGTTATTAAATCTGAGATTAAATGTCCTTCTATTTTCCCCTTTTTGCTCATTTCACATTTTTAACTTGGAAACGCAGTCACGCCTCTCCTCCAAGCTGAAGGAGAGCTGACTCTCCTGTGTGCGCTTTTCCACTCTCCAAGTCACTCGAAACCTGCTGAAATTGAGAGCCCCACCACCATCTCTACTCAACCTGTGATCCTCTCGTCGGTTGTATTATTTTCATTTAATATTTATTATATTTTTTCCCCATTTTTCCATTTTTGTTTCTTCCACTAATATCTCCATCTTCACCGGGTCAATTTTATTTTGCGCTTCCTTCTCTTCAAACTCGCCACGCTGCAAACCACAAAACATGCAAAAGCCTAATTTAAACAGGGAGTCTCCAACACGTTTAAGTCTGGCAACATTTGCGCAATCAATCTTACCGTGGTTCAGCCCCACGCGCAAAATTCTAGTTTGCACGGGCAAATTACTACACGCAAATTGGGATCTTAATAGATTCGGCCCTGTGATTAATTAACAAATACTTGGCCAAAATGCAGAAGCTGTATGTGGAAAAACCGAGTCCAATCTTACCATTTCCACAAGAGTAAAGAAGGTAAATAAAAAAGAAAAATTATATATCCAGTGTTAGCTGCTTTAATTATACCTGATACTGTCAGCCAATATTTTTCTTGAATATTTGATTGTCCATGCTATCCAAACCTACATATGTTGCCATTATATGACACATCTAACAGATTATAATGAAGTATCGTGTAACCAACGGCTGGGAAAAAGTAAATATCTAAATGTTTTGAGCAGGAAGGTTACATAAGTACTTTTTCATGTGCCACATCATCGGTGAATGTGTCAGCCCAGGAAAAACTGTGAGCTGCAGATATGACTTTGAGGAAACATGGACTCTCCTCCCTGGAAATGTTCATTAGGCCTTAACCCATTTAGCCCACGTCTTAATGAGGCGAAAAGCCTTGCTGATCGGAACACAGACACACGGGTGAATAACACCTTAAGGAATGTTTTAGAATTAACAGTGCATATTTTGGCCTGAATCATTTATACATAATTATTTCCATAAAAAAAGGCTGACAGGATCTGTCAAAGGGGGAACCCACCCATAATCAAGCCAAAAACAAAACTATTAAAAAGTAAAATGGAAACTGTTAAGTGGTTTGACCTTTAAAGCCTCCACTGCTCTAAGATGCAAGCTACTCCTGGAATATTTTGGATGTCAGCTAAAAGACAGAAGAAAGAAGACTCAGAAATGGACAGTAACAGAAAAACTCTCCTTTCATGCTCTGATTTACAGCTGTTTGTCAGGTTAGTTGAAGGAATTTAATATTGACTGATCTATGTATCTTGGCAGCAACTCGGTATGATGAAAGTTTTGATGTGAGCAGGTAGATTTCCATTCATGCATCACACATTACCCGCGGCTTCACAATAAAGAAAATAAGTACTGAAAAGGAATTTTATCAGTGTTAGTTTCATGTTTGACTGTTCTGCAGGTTGACGGATAGATATTTTGACCTGTTACATAGATGATGTGAGGTAGTAAATATGCATAAACTAAATCCATCTGTACCTAATTAACATGTGTGGTAATATAAAAAAAAAAGTAGAGTAAGATCACATGCAAGCGCATTAATCTTCTTTTTCACAAGGCCAATCTTCATTAATTCTGGGCTGCACACTTGCAGGGGCATGCAGTTCGACTGACAGCTGTGTTGAGATTTGTAGATATTCTCCTGATATCAACAGCTCTTGGGAGAATTGATTTACTTATAAAATGCATATTAGGTGTCTAAAGATTGATTCTTTTTCTCTTCCTCCATCTGAATTAAATCAACCTAGAACCTACGCTGGAACTGATGCAAGTGACCTATGCTGCTTTTAAGCTTTTCCCTCTGTGAACTGATTGGTCTTTGGATAAAAATGCAAGTTGGTTGCAGTCTTTTTAAGCCATAGAGTTCAATGTGTTCATCCACTTTAAAGATAGGTGACTAAAAGCATAATTTACTGGATAGGATTTCTGTTGGGTGACCGCATAAATTTTGGGCTTTTAAAGGACAAACATCAGTCTTTCAAATGAAGTAATAGCAATGCAGGATAAGAGGTGGTGCACAGGGGGGGACTGGGACAAAAAAGGCCTTGGTATTTTGGCTCTGACCGGCCCACATACGATCATTCACACCACAAATCTTTACACTCCGTGTGAATATCAACCATGCAGGGAGTTAGCAGGAATCAGAGAATATAGACACATAAAATATTTCCAATGTTGTAATTTGATAATAAAATGAAAATGAAATAAAAATCTGTACTCCCGCACAGTGATGAATACTTAAGCAGCATTTATTCTACTTTATGTTTGACGGGGTAAGAAAATGAAAGAACAGATATGAGAAATGATGGATCAGATGAAAACTGTTCCTATACAAAGTGTAAAAAAGGGGCTCCGTGTCTGCTGCCTGCTCTTCTCTTCAGGAGATGCTATCTCAACCAGGTTCAACTAAAGAATGAATGGAGTTTTTTTTTCTTTAAACACAATGGTCCAGAATAATTGGATTCTTAAGTAAAAAAGAAAAACAGCTGTATCAGTGTGAATATGTGGACACATATGTAGGCAAAAAAAAATTTTAAATCTTAAAAAGTGTTTTATTTCTATATATTGTCTATAAACACCTACACTGCGTCTAACACATTTTGACCCAAAAGTAGCTGACAATTAGCTCACAAACCCCCGTCCCAAGATAATATCATTGTAAGAAAAAAGAATATAGCCTACTTTGATCAAATTAATTTTACATTTTTATTAGGGCTGTAAAAATTAACTTGTTATTGTAAAGAGATTCATCTGTGAAATGAACATGTTAATTTTGGAACGTATTAATTCATAAACAACAAATTTATTACTCATGCCATATTTATTAATTCATTAATTCACTCATTCACTATAACGCTTAATCCAGTTCAGGCTCGAAGGGAAGCTGGACAGACTAATTGACTTCAAAAATCACCTATTTTCTTGCTGAAAGGCAAGATAAGAGAAAGAGTAGGTGTGTGTTTAAATTATTTCGTGTTCTTCTTAGTATGAAAACATTGTTGTTTTATTACGTAAAGCACTTTGTGCTACTCATGTATAAAAAGTGCTTTATAAATAAAATTTGATTGAGATTGTGTAGCACCTCTTTGTGGTAGCTTCTTAAAGATAAACTTTATTATTTGTCTTTGCTGAATGATGTTGATTAAACTGAGATATCTCTGCTGATTAAACATAAGAAAACAAACTCTCCGACCCTCTTCACCTCCGACACACCAAGTGTTTGCTCTCACTGAGAGGTGTAAACTTAGACATGTTTCAAATTATCTTCAGCTGACAGCACCCCACAGTGCCACACGGTCCATACAGCTCCCAGTACAAGGATGCAACAATGGATCTATCTCGCTTTGCAATTGACCAAAAGATAGAAATGATGCAAACGTTAGCTCAGCTCTGCTATCACACCACAAAGCCCCTGAGCGTATGAAGGGGCCACAATGCACAGTACCCTAACAAACACACATACTCATACAAACAAACACACAGAGATTAAATCTGGGCTGGCTACTGCTGGCCTCTCACTTTGATGAGCCAAGGAGCCAAGAGTCTGGGTGCTGGATTAAGATGGCTGAAGTAGATTCACACACACACATGCAGTCATACACACCACACACTCTAGCTTTCTCTAGAGGGGTTAACCCTGATTCCCCCATTCATTTACATTGAGTAGCCCCCTGTTTTTTCCTCAAGTGAACACAATGACTCCCTCCACAATCGTTAAACGTCCACCTTTGAGATTAGCCAGCATAAACAAACAGTCATTCGAGAAGAGACCATTCTCTCTTCTCTCCATCACACACAAGCGCCTAGACCTTTTATAGTTGGGGCCTGTTAATAAATTATATCAGGGGTCTAAAGGAATGATCCACATTGTTAGAGCTGGTGAAGGCTAGTATGACTAGGTGTTGTGTTACCATGCGGGAAAGCCTGCTGTATTCTAAAAGCCAGGTATTGTTTTTGGAAGCTGACACCACAGATCATTCAGAAAAAAAAAGGCTGAAGAAAGAATTGATGCACACTGATTCATGTCTCAAGCAGAGCACCAACACGTCTAAAAGATTGTTCAAGTTTTTCATGTGCAGTCATTTTTTAATTGCTTCTCACATTTTATATATGTTCTTGGAGCCATAAAACAAAGACAAGATCTAAATGACTTGAAGTGGTTTGCACAATTAACAACTGAAACCCTGGGATGCATTTGATAGTAACTGAGCAACAGTTTGAGGCATCTGGACTCGCTAGATCATCAAAGAGTATGGGTGAAAGGCAACAAGAGTGCTTAAGTGTCCAGCTGATCCCTCACTCAAGAACTCTCAGGGAGAAATGCACACCAATCACTTAAACATCCACACCTGTAATTAGCCATTCTGGCATCAGGCGGTGAATGCCAAGAACCATGTAGGTGTGTGAGTCTGCATCTGTGTGTTTGAGTGTGTGCTTGTGGGCATGTTTTAATTTGATCACTTGGAACCCAGACCAAGAAAAATATATAGTTGCTTTAAGGAATATTGTGTATTAAGCTGGAGTTTTACTGATTTACCAGAATGACATAAGGACTTTGGTATTGTTTTCATCTACTTCAGAGGCTCCGCAGCTAAATTAGTGAGACAAATTTAACCTAGCTTAGCACAGAGACAGACAGCAACTGGAAACAACTTGCATAGCTCTGAAAACAATTCATTTAGGTTTTCCTTTGGGCTAAAGTTTACAAAGACAATTGAGAAGATTTAATGCATTTTGGTTGCTACAAAAACTGAGCTAAATAAAATGACTGCAAGCCTAGCTAACAAAAATTATTTTCCAAGTTAGCCTTTTGGCTGCCAAGGTAGCATATGCTGAATAACCCAGTTGGTACACAAACATATCTAAATGAAAGAATGTAAAATCTTAACACTTTTTAACCACATGAGCTTCATCTCACCTCTGACTCATCAGATACTGACCTTTAGTCAGCAACCTTATGCCCAATTCTGTATTTCTTCCTCCATCTCTGTTAGAAAGCACAGCTGGGAATGATGCTGTACGCTGATTGACCATGTTCCAGTTAAAGTTGGAAAACCAATAGCATTTGCTCGTTGTTGTGCTCTCAAGGCTAGCTATCATTAGCAACATAAAAGGATAGTAGGCCTACAATCACATCACACTCTATTTTACATGTTACCATAGTGATGTGTTCATTGACAGGGTTTGGACACTAACTTTGTGGTCTGAAACATGTGCTTTGAACAATAGTTTATTAGCAGCTACATTATGTTTTATTATAGGGGAGTATTTAGTCGAACCATGACCTTTTTTTTTTCCTTAAATCAAGTAGGCTAGGTGTTTTTTGTTTTTTTTTGGTTTGTTTGTTTCATCTTTTGTTTTGTTTTTTGCCTTCACTGAACCGGTTTTAAGCTAAATAGTGAAAGCAAAACTAAAAATGCAGGGCTCTTGCATGAGATTTGAACCTTCACTTATTTCACCTTAGATAAACTTATTCAAATGTAAACTCTATTTAAAAACTAAAAAATTTTTAAAACTAAATACTAAATACTAATAAATCAGCTCTCTGTTTTAAATATTTCCACAGTTATTGCATCTGGACAACATTGAAAGACTTCAAATATCAAGATTATATGTATCTATGCTTTGGAGAAATATTAAATCATAACTTTTATATCTTACAGCTGAGATGTACAGGTGTGGTTTAACCATTTTGATGGCAGCAAAATTCCTCCAGGATGCTTAGATTAACTAATTTCATCTAAGCATCCTGGTGTCAGGTCTTAACTGAATGCAGTTTATTGATAGCTACCCTTTTCATTGTATTGCTACGTCAATTGCAAAGACCACTGTTTAGTGGAATGCAAGAAACTTTTTATGAACATTCTCAGGCTAACTCTGGCTGCCCATGTTCGTATGTTTTACTTTCATAAGCCAAGTACAAAGCCATGTCAATATATCTATGCATAAAAGTCAACAAACACAATGTGAATGATGAGAAAGTCCTTTCCATACGTGATATCATGTACACAGTACAGCACATAACATATGCACAAGGACTTGCAAACTTTTCCAGGGTGTTCACCCTCCATCTCTCTTTTATAAGAGGGTTATGTTCTCTGTTCAGGCTCATCTATCACCCCTACTACGTATGAAGAGAGAGGAGAGGGAGACGGAAGAAGTGGGAAAGATGAGACATGAGAAGAGTCTGCCAAGCTTCTTGCACCTCCTCATTGCCCCCGAGCGCAGATTTAGACGTCCTTTATTGTGCAGGCATTTTACATGTTTATTGTCCCACTCAGAAACCATTCACTCGGTTCTCAGGCATTAGAGAAGAGATTTCTTCATTACCACTATAGTTTACCACCAAGGGAGATACACACAAAATCAACACTTCAAGGTTGTTTCTGAAATGCCTGCAAAACCCAAGTTACTGCAGTAAACAGCAACAGGTTACAGCTAATTTGAAACTGTCCAGCTTAAATGCTGCATGTTGTCATTTGAAAAAAATGAGCTTAAGTTGTAGTCCTTAATCTTGCATAGCCCTTAAGGTGTAGACATGTTCTCACTGATGGCTCCTGGTACCAGTGAAATCATAGCAGTTCATTTGCTTTGTTGTGTTCATGCTTAAAAGCTTAATGGTAACAATGGATTTGCAATAGGATCCCATAAGAAAAGTAGCATCTGGTATACAAGATACAGTTTTAGAAATTTATATTTTCTGGAATATTGTCAGTGGCAATTTCAAACTTGTTAAGATGGAATCTACAGTATGGGGCTCTGTCGTTATTAGTAAAACACGTTGCTAAAAACCTACATCAGGATAACAACAGGCAGGGCTGTAACTGCTCAATGTCCAAACTAAGATGTTATGTAAATGAATTAAGCTGCATTCAGAAGTATCTTTATTAACTCTTAAAAGCAAATGTCGTCTTGTGTTTTTAATGATGCAGTAGCCTGAGTTCTTCTTTACTTTAAAGGTCCAGTACATACAGTAGACTATAGATAAAAGATGATGCTAACAAAAGGAAAACACATTAAGTTTCATTTGTGCCGCCATTTTGTAGTTAAATGGGTACGTCCAAGTCAGACGTTGTCAAACGTCACATGCTCTTAAGCTTGGTATATACTTGCACATCTCTATGCGTATTTAGCACAGAGTATAAAGGAGCCTTTAAAGTGCAAATTCACTAATGATCATTAGATGATGGCTCCACATCAACTCTGGCTCAAATAGCATCATGATCTGTGGGTTTTGGTTTGGGTTTACTGTTGCCTAAGTTAAATTCCTGGTTTCCTGATTTATTTTGTAGATATTTTTATCTTTGTGTATTCTGTTTGAGTGCTTAAATCGTCGCACCTGCTTCTTTTTTTGCAATCAGTCCCTCTGTATATATGCTACAGGTTTTCCTTTATTCATTGCCAATTCATTGTGTGTGTTTGTTCTTCTAGTCCTTGTGTTCCAGTTTTCGGAGTTGGGTCTTTTCAAGTTTAGTTCCCAGTGTTCCTACTTCTGCAGTGTTTTCTGTTTAGTTGAACAATCTTTAAGTCATCCATCCACCTGTGTCTCTGTGAGTCCTACTTTTGGATTATTCCACCTCATCTCCTGCTTCCACAGGCCTTGACAAATAGATTCTATTAATTAAGAAAAAATGTCAGCTTCGTTCATGTAATACTACGTCTGAAATTTATTTCAGTGCTCCTTGTGACTGGTAAGTTGGTGGTCCTTAAGCCAAAATATTTATTTATTCATTTATTTATTTATATACATATATATATATATATATATATATATATATATATATATAATTAAACAAATTTAAACAAATTTTAGGCTTCAAAGATGTGTTTTATTGTCAAATCGTGTTTCAGGTATCACTCTTCGGCTCCATTCTCCAAAAAGACCAAAATCGGTATGGTCTTCTGTCAAGATCCAGGCTTCAAGATGCACGTTCACAAACGGATGACATCACAGTGGTAATACCCACTTCATATATTTAACTTGTGCCTCGGTCTGTAGTGAAAGCCATCAAAATACCTAGCTCACCCCCCTGTTTCAAGCAAATCATAAAGACTATGATGGTGCAATCAGTTATTGGTTTGCCCATTCTGAGCTGCTCTTGGAACATAGTTGTGAATATCATAATGTATTTTTTCTGATGGATCGTCCTCTATTATATTGCACCTTTTTATATGCATTGCTTAACACTTCAGGAGTGTTTGGTAGAATAGTTGAGCTGAATTTTTAAGGTATTGCGGCTATTTCAAGTTTGAATGAGGTGAAGAAGACAAAGCACTGAAAAAGGACTGATTTAACCTTTTATATGTCTGAGTTTTTTAAGTTTTTAAGGCATACTGTAAATGGGAAAATATTGAAAATGAGTTTATCATATATATCTATCATGGCAGTGAAATTACTCATCTAATTTTGTATTGTGGCATCACAGGTTGGCAGCCATATCAGATTCCGTAACTTTTACTATGAATAATATATACAGTGCTATGTTTTCCACCCCAACTACCCAGACCACATCGAAAAACTCTCCTAAACATTCTAATTCTACCTCCCCGACCTCGGTGAGGAAAAGCTTTAGGGTTGTCATCTCTCATGAGTTGCTAAAGGGACATTATTATCATGGACGGACGCACCGTGATTTCTAACAGAAGCATCATGTTCACTGTCGTCAACCTCAGGATGCAAATATTCCCCTCCAGAATCGGATGGAGCTAATAGCTGAGAAAGTACTTCATCAACAGTGAAGAAATACTTCAATATGTTGTGTGTGTTCTCTGTAATTCACTCTGCACGACCAACTATTCGTGAATCCTCATCAGCTCCGTATGGTGTCTTTCAAATGCAATTTCCTCAAACTTCTAATCACTTCCTTTCACCTACCAATTGTGTTACATGAAGTTTCACATGTCTGCCATCTATTGGAGGTTTAAACTTTTTCTGGAGATATGGCCTGGTGCTTGTCGCCATTTTGCGACTTTGTCGCATAGGGAGTTTAATAAAGTGGCTCAAAGTGGGCTCATCTAAAGTTGATGTTTCTTCGTTTGAATGAGTTTCGTTGCTCAAGATTAAACTGCTTTCTTAGTTTAGCTTGTTGTTTGAATTAAAAGTGCAGCGTTTTCATTGATTGGCTGCAACTGTCAACGCAGCTTCCGCAGCACTACCCATATACCCAGACTATTTTAACTATGCCAACTTTAGCTTGCATTTAAGCACACATTCACACCTGCAGTTTCACTTCTCCACTGACATTTTCTTCTGCAGGCAGTAATATTTCAACATTATCAGAACATTTAGTTGTCTCAAAGAAAACAACTAGTCTGAGCTTGTTTCTGTTGTCTGGTTTGATCTATCTAGACAGATTTATTTGAATCTCAGTTGAAGTACGTTTATTAAAAAAAACAAGCGTGTGCAAAGAGCACCATTAGAACTTCCCTCACCCATAGTAACACAGTCTGGTGCTAAATGAGGCTGTTAAATAAAAAAACTGACTGGGTTTGATGCTGAGAATAGAGAAAAGAGCAAATGTCACAAAGAAAAGGGTGAAAACTAGAAATGATACACAGGACTCATTCACGGTTTCACTTGAGTTTTTGCAGAATCTAATCACCATCCAGTTTGGTTAAGCCGATGCCGTCATCCTCAGACAGTAATCTTAAAGATGGAATGACAGGCAGATCAAAGTCATTAAAAAAATAGTTTGTAGAAAATGAGGGACGACAGACAGATTGCTGCTGTAACTCAACAATAATTTGTCAGACTTGGAGCATTGCCAAGTCAGGGTACTTTACAATCACAGGAGGACTATCATTATATCTTCATTAATCCTAATGAAACCTGGCAAGTGTGATTGGATGAGTCAGACCTCCCACACACAGACACACAATCTATCATTCTTCAAGTAAAGGTCAATCAAACAAGAAACAGCTGTCTTGGTAGTATTATATTTTTTGTGTGTTGCTTGTAGCAACTAGTTCATGTCTTTTAGATAGTTTATGTTTGCTTTTTTTTTTTTTTACATTGCATTAATACACACTTGAGCGACTGTTGTCAACCTCATGCCAATAGTTTCAGCTCAATACTATGTCTCATCCCCCACACTTATCTAGCTTTTTGATCAGAAACATGTACTAAATATAAACTAGAATCACTCAGAGAACGCAGACCTCTGCCAAGCCGCTGTATTTTTTTCATGATTGTGTGCATTAGTCAAGTTACCCCTATCTAAAGCAAAAACCTACACCACAACCCGGTAGTAATGTGACCATGAACAGCTTGCTGGTGAAAAACAAACCCTGCATCATGCCAGCGTCCCTATTGAGATGCAAATTGTTTTCATGGTTTTGTTTTCTCCAAGGTCTTTTGATAGAAAATGATCCATAATATCATATAGTTATAGTGGTAAGGGTAGAAAAAGAGATGAGGCAAAGCTAGTGGCAGTAGGACTGAATGAACACCCTTTTGTCTGTCCGCCGTCACATTTGGAAGGAGCTTCTGACCAGAAACATTGAAAACTTCACAAAATGATCTGAACAAATTGTTGAATATTTCAAAGGACTCCAAGGTGTACCATCAGCATTGATACTAGACAGTTTTTCTATCTTTCTGGGCTTTTGGGACTTTTCAGTAGTTTGAAAAACAATCTCCTGTTGTCTGTGGAACAACTATGTTTATGGCAGCCAACCACAACACAACTTTTCAGCATATTCAAAAGGAAACAAACAAAAATCAAAGAAAAATCGATGAGGATCAACAGTGAAAATCCGTTGATGTTACGCTTTAGCAACTTTTCGTTTTCACTGTCAAAAGAGACAGACAGACGATGCTGAAAACATAACCTCTGTTCTCTCAGACATTAACACACTGCAATGGCTTTTTCTAATAAAGTGTTCCGTATATAAGAGGTGCATAATCAAACTTTTTAATAAAGTTTATGTAAATGAGATCATGGATAAAAGGTCAAGGGGTTCAAAATTTTAAAATCATCAATCAGCCACGTATAAAACCAAGTATTAGCTTTACAGCTCGTGAAAACATGTTTGGTCTGAACTTTTATAACAGATAAGGAGTTTGGAATAGTTTAGAAGAACTTGTTTAATGAATCCATTGTAATGACTGAGCTGCCAATTGACTTCCTTTAACAGGTCGTTTCACAGTAAAGACTATGCTGCACCTTGCATAGTGTCTTTGGAAGCAACATTTGCTAACCACATTCTAAAAATACCCATCAGCAACAATGAGCTCCAAGATGTTTGCTATGGTGTGAATAAAGATAGTAACAGTTTCCTTACTACCGATCAGAGCACTTCTAAAGGCCAAAATAGTTTCATGTAGAAAGGAAAAAAGTATCTCATCTAAGGTGCATTTAGTTATTTAGTTTCAGACAGAATTGCTGGGTGTAGCTCGAATCAATCTAGTAATCAAAAGCAAATGTGACTGATTTAGTTGCAAAGAAAGGAAAAGGATGTAAAAGAAATATGAATTCCCATTTAGTCATTTGACATGAATGACTCAGTTTTATGCTGAACAATACTACGCTGTTTTACAATTTGGCTTTCAAATATAAAATACCATTTAAAATCTTTTTCTTTTTTTCTTTTCCTTTTTTTTTGGACAGCCTTGCAAGCTTGTACCCAATGCTATGTCGTGTGTGTGCACATAGACGTGTGTGTCCTTGAATGCATGTGTAACAGATCCCTGGCTGGGCCTTATTGGTTCTGATCCATCCATGAGCCCGCATTCGCATCCAGGGCTTCTCAATTCCTCTCCGTCAGTGTGTGTGCTAGCAGGAGGCTGGCAGCCGGTGTAGCAACGACTGGCACTGGGCCACCCCCCATCCCTGTCCCTGCTCTGTCTGCGAGCACAATGGGCGATCCGGTAAAACAATACAGGCCCAGGAACAAGGCCCTCTATAGAGCAAGCGACACAGTATCCCTGAAAGAGAAACACTCCAAAACGCAGGGTGGTTGAAGCAGAATTAGAAAGCTCATTTCTACCCCTACTGCGCTAACTCTACCTGTCACTACGCTCAAAGTATTACTTCATTCTTGATAGAGATTGATGCACAGTTTGTGCTTTCACTTCAGTTTGACCATCCAAAATCTGTTAATTCTTTTCCTACTGTTTGCAATCATTTATGCATCCATCCTTATGATGCATTGTTATGGCCAAAATGGGAGATTATGGCTGAATTTGAGGTTTTTATTTTTTGCTTTTAAGTCTTATATTTTGATTAGCCTTATCAAATTGAGTCTAGGCCCCTCCAATTGTAGCCCAACATTTTACATGTACTTTATATTATACTGTATATTGTCTGTTCGGTACTAATGCCATACTATTTCATTACCAACTGAGATGGCTTTGTTTGTTTGTTTTTCCAGCTGTACAAACTTTTTTGTACAGACCATTCCTAATTCCATGTCGGCACGGTTTCAGATGGTTCAGGACTGCACGGATACTCATTAAAAGGGTTAAGGAGAAAAAAACTGTTCAAAGCCTCAGAAGCAGTAATTTAGCCATTCAGACAGACAGCATAAATCCTGTTTCCATCAGTTTGTCTAACTCGGGATGAAACAGTTGGGTGGAGTTTGGTTCTGTAAACCCTGATCTCTGTTGCGTTTCCGCAGCCAACTGTGAAAGAGAAACCATGAACAAGAATGGTGGACATCCAGCAGTTTGTGTTCTTTCTTCTTGGCATGTGGCTTCAAACAAAAAAAAAAATCCATGGTACATTTAAACACAGCACTGTTCCCACTCTGTTCTTATTGCTGAGTCCCACAGGAAGTGACGATCCTTTCGGCCAATCAACGGATTTAAGTAGCTCCACCTTTTAGGGTCATGTCAGTGACATTGGAACCCAACGGAAGAGTCCCAAAAAAGTAGGACGGGTCAGATGGGACATCCTGACACCCTTCTTAGTTTTTTGCCAGCGGAAACTATAGTCTCAAGGAAACTTGTAAAACTGCCATTACATGTAATCTATCAGCATAATCGCACCAAAAAATCTCCAATATTAATGTTTTTTTTGTTTTCTTTACTCCTAACCGTAATCATTAGTGGGTGGAAGCTAGGCTGAAAAGTGAACGGACTAAGGAAAATGCGGTGAAGGGCAGGACTCCAGGAAGTTCAACCATTAATGTATTGTCTTGAACATAATTACATTGAAACATCTCAATAGTGGAATAGGAGCAGTATCATAGTCGAGAACTGCAGAAAGAATAATGTAGGTACTGGACAATTTTGACATTTTATGATGTGAAACTGCTTGATATTTTTCCTTAGATCAAGGCAACCATTTCAAAAAATTGTCATGAGATCATATTTAATCTTCTGATCCTTGAAAAGTATTTTGCCCTGTTGAATTGAAATAAATGTTAGTCTCAAACATTGAGGAACAGCTATCTCTAAAACAGATGGCATGACATCTCACTTTCCATCATCAACATAAAAGTTTGTCTATTTAGAGAATCTTTTATATAATGTTGTTGGCCAATTATGACACCAATCTGGACCCTGTGTTACTGCATTGTAACTATTTAGTGTTTGCTAGTCACAGTGTTCTCGCCCCATATGGGTTCGACCCCAATCATTTCTATAATTTTTCTTCAAGTTTCCTTTATCTCTGTTGCAATAGTAGCATTAGTAGTATTAAAGCCACACACATCACGAGGGAAACACTCATTCTGCAGGGTACTCTGAATCACAGAACCAGGCTATCTTTAGGAGAGTGTTAGTTTCTGTTTCTGATGCAATATATTGAATAATCATAAATGGCAGCATGTTTGGTCACATGTGTTGCCCAGTAACAGCTCAGTAACGGAAGAAATCAGCTCACACGCAGCAGAAAACAGACACACGCACATTCACACACCCACAAGCATTATTTGAATTGTGCAGTAAACATGAAAGCCCCCAAAACACACCCTTCAACCCCACACACACAAAGCCCTGTGAGACACATAAACTGAGCTCTGACCTAGCCCTGCGGGTTTGACAGGTAAAGAAGAAGAGCTGCGCAACCTGTTGTTGCAGGTAGAGAAACATTCCACGTGGTCCCACATACACAGAAAACAAGGGGTGTGGAGAAAACGGCACTTCAAGCTCTGTTTGCATTTTGCTTGTGAATCTTTGCACACTTTATCAAGCACACCAGATCTCCTTCTTAGTGCTCACTTGCTAACACCCATAATAAAACCAACTTCCTGTTCTCACTATCTCTGCTTCTTTACAGAGTTGTCACTGAGCAAGAATCACAAATCTCAGCCCTCAAAACATTAAGCAGCCGTCAGACATGTAAACCTAATCACAAATCTAACGTTTTGCTTGTTTGTAGATGGAATCTCTCAAATATTTATCATATACAGTCCATCTTCTCTTCCCCTGCACCCCCTCAACCCTCCCCCAGGCCACCAAGTATATCAGAAATGACTGGCACATCGGCACATTTATCACACTTATCAACATCACCATCGCTGAGCCCCACATCTGCCCAACCCAACGTACAAGGAGACATACACACACCTCCCTCAGTTACATTACTACTTATTACACATTACACAGCTGATAAGATCCCTTCTGCTGATATCATCACCTTGCCCCAGAAAAGGTCGACGAAATATGTTGGGAAAAACTATCAAAGCATGCTCTGGGAGTTTTAAAAAAACATGGCAACGTGTCATATTAGACTGTTGGAAGGAAGTGGCCTAATGGTTTTTCTAAAGCTGCTCAAAGTGCTGATAATGAATATTACCAAAGAGCTGTTACATTCTCTTTTTTTTCGTCCTCTTCATAGAAGAGGAAGTTTGTTGTTTTAATGCTAATGCATTGTGGTGTTCACTTGTAAATAACTTATTGGTTTCCATTAATGTCACATGTCCTCATATAAGTAAACAGTGGTTGCTTTGCATATTTTCTTCAGCATCCCAGTGTTGATTACAGTAACCTTATGAGAGTCTTGTTAGTTACATTCATGTAATGACTAATCACCTCTTGTGAAAAACAGATTTGCATTTTCAATGCACTAAGTCAAAAGTTGCATTGTACTTATGAACAATTTAGGGATTTTTCTCAGCATGTAGCAACTGGTAGTGTTAGGACTTTGATTGCGTTAGAATTTGGGAGGTTTTGGAAAAAGTTGCAGTGAGTATTTCTATGCCCACGGGATAAATCTCAGTTGTGGTTGAGAAAAATCCAAGTGTTCTTTGAAAGGACGAGTTGAAATTAGCAAATGCATGACAAGGCAAACTTAGAAGTTCTGCTAAAAAGAGCTGTAGTAAAGGTTCGATGAAAAGTTATTAGTCAGAAGTTTATTCAGTTAAACAGAAATCGGTTTTGACCTTCTTATGAACTAATACAGAAAGCCCATAAGACTGTACAAAACCAGAAATAAGAAACCTTGACCACTAAATTATGCTTGCAGGAATAAATTTGCATGAATTGGTTGATAAGTATGTTTGAACATTTAACATTTGTGGTGATAACATACAGTTCTGATATGATGTTGTACTCTACAGTGCAATTAGCAAGAGAAACAGAAGTATTAGAATTATAATTTCAGGATATTGATCTGCTTAAAAACCAATCCACTTTTTCTGCATAGGTAATTCAGATAACAGCCCAGGACTCCATCACTAAAAAAAGCTTAGTCCCTGACCCACATCTGTGACCTCCAAGCCTTCATGCTTCCATGATTAAAATACACAGGCAAGAAAAAGTTTGTGTACTCTTTGAAAGAAGCTGGATTCATACAATGAAAAGCTATTTCACATGATAAATCTCTGGGTTAGTCATGGAGAGGTGTTATTTTCATATGTTTGAAGCTTTCTGCATCTTTTAATGCAATTTTGTTTCTACTGCAAAGAGATTAGTCTGACAATGACAAGATAAAGAATTTCATCTGAGGTGGTATCCTCTCCAGAGAGCAAATAGCTATTTTTCTCTTTAAGTCTGGGTCTGGTATTTTTGTCCTTGACTTCACAAGTAAATGTGGGACTTTTGGCCCACTTCTTGGAGTCAGGAGATTTGATTGAAACCATGGGTTGTAAGGGGTGCAGTTGACTTCATTGGCAGATCCAGACTTTATCCAGGACCGACTTTGGACACCCCTGCTATGGGCCCGAGTTTTTTCAAATGTGGCCCCTAAATCAGAAAAATCCTAGATCCGCCACTGGTTTACATCAGCCATTCTTAGTAGACTGATCAGTGTGGATTATGATTCAGTCATAAATCAGGAGGAAGCTAAATAGAGATGGATTAAGCTAGAGGAAGCTGTATGTCAAACTCAAATTGTTTACAAATGGAAGAAATTCAGGGCTGTTGCTTTTTTACCATGGATAATTCAGCGATGTCCAAGCCCAATCTGTTGCTTTGTAAAAATGAATATTCTGAGTCCAGTATAACAAGAACACTAAATAAGAATGGTGTCAGTACAAAGACATCATGCTTCCTGTGAAGCACAATGAAGGGAGCATCATAGTTAGGGGCTGCTTTGCTTCCTGGAAATAATTATGATTTGAAGCTGTTTTGTATGGTCTAGATTTTTTAATTTTGTTTTACCAAGACAATTTAAGCCAGGAAAAGCTGTGGTGTATGAATGTTCTCCATAAATTATGTCAGTACAGTACATTATAGCAACCTTTAACTGCTCTGTACTCATCCATTACATTAAAGATAATGAGATTTTAAAAATGCCAGTCAACCTGAAAATGACTGAGGCTGAAAGGTTTTCCTGAAAGACTCCAACTTCACTTCAGGCTGTGCTGTGCTGCATTCCATAATCTTAGCCAAGGCCCCATTAAATAAAGTCTTCCATCCAGCTGCCTTCCTGTCAGCACGACTCAACAGCGCTGCGATGTAATGCAGCAGCCTTGGCTAATTGGAATATCTCTCTCACCTCTCCAGCCACACCCGACATGTGCTTGTCTGTGGAAAAGTGGTGAAGCGATGAAGACCATAGAGAATAGGGAACTGCTAAAAACTCTTTCCCTGCTTCTTCCTCGCTGATTTAGATGCAGGGGGAAAAAGAGCAGCCTGAAAATTCTTGAGGAAAGTAGCATGTATTTGGAGACAAAACGAGCCACACTCTCAACCCTTCATGTCAAATCTTGCCTCCTGTTACTCCATTTGAGGAATGTGAAGTGTGACAGAGTACGATTTTTAGATATTTAACCCAAAATTAAGCAGTTTAAAGCCTGAAACTTTAGCTGAAACTTAGTCACTTCAAAGACATATTATGTCAAAAAGATAACACTTAATGGTATGAAGGGAAAAGAGCTGATTGTAATGTACCCACACTCTCTTTTTTACCTTCACAAGCCATAAATCTCTCATCATGCACTTCTTTTCACCTCTCAGTATGAATTATAACCAGTGTCTAACCCTTTCAAGTAGTCTGCACACGTGTGCATAGATGCAAGTGGAGTATTATGTGCGTGTCAGTGTGACGTTGGAAATCAAGAATGGTAATGTCGCACGTACACTGAAGAGAGAAAAATCCACCTAAGACTTCTCTGTTAATGAACAGAAGAATTTGAGCATTCTCTTGTGCAGTCTCACTCCTGTATATACACACACCTGTCTTCAGCCTTCCCAGGTGTTCCTCTCTTTCTGTTGCTCTACAAAAGAGGTCATAACATACCACGGCTAATTTCCTTTTCCTTGTTCACCTGAATGCATCGGCCCTTAGATTTAATCATGTTTGCTCAGGTTTTTAAATGGATATCGCTACTGGTTTCCATGGCCGTATAAGTAACCTGAATCAGGCTCACACACCTGCACCACAAGCTCCTCCCCTTTACACCTGCTGCCACAGAGGCAGAAGTGCAAGTAATAGTATGAGCTGTCAATAGCGATAGAGTTTTAACCTTCGGCTGGTGGTCGAGGCTTTGTGAACCTTGTCATAACCCCTGCTGACCCCTCCACTGCAGTTCACAGCTCCTTGGAGCCGTCTATGTTCTTGCCATGAATGGAGCTTTAAATGAAGCCCATTATTCAGTTGCTCAGCCTCCCAAACTGAAGTCCCATAGGGGATCCCCTTAAGGGTTGGCGGGGGCGTCCATTATGGGTCTTCAGCCAGGAGGGGAGGAGGGCATCCATTACGGCTCTGGGGGATGTAATGTCCAGATGGCCAGGTGCTGCAGAGGAAACTGTTCCACCCCGCAACAATCCCAGCTTTCATCCCAGATCCACCTCAGCCCTCCACTGGACCAGACCTTCTAGTCACACTGGGTTGGTCAAGCGGAGAAGAAGGAAACTAGAGTAGTGGGGTTTTATGGGATTTAAATCTTTTCATCTTAATAGAGCTTATTTATTTGAATTGGAATTACAAAAGAAAGTAAAACTTACTGGAAGTTTGAAAAAGAAGTCAGGAATCTACGGCAAAGTCAGCAGCATGTATCAATGTTTCGCAACTAGACTCCCAGTCAAAGTGTGGTAAAATTTCCATAGTGTTTCTAATATACAGTTGTGTCTGCTACGTCATTCTTGCTTTTCTTTCACTACCTTGCAACTGGAATTACCCAAACCAGAGGTAGAAGGAAAAGAATATACTTTTGTTTCCGGGTTGCACAAGAGCTTGGCAGCAACGGAGTATGCAACATTTTCATACCAACCCTTCACCACTCACGCAGACACACGCATACATTCAGAAACTCGCGCACTTCCCACCCACATGCATACAAATCCCACCCCAATACACACAGGCCCATTGTGAAGCCACAAAACAGAAACAACAAGCCGCTCAAAAAACACCCAGGGGACTCACAATTCACTGCTCAATCAATCTAACCACTGTGCGAGCAGACACGCACGCTAAGTCTCACACACTTAAGGCACATTTAAATGCAACAAATATGTTTTATGACAAATGAATGAAAAACACACAGCACACAGAGAGCACTGCGCTTGCATTGCCCTCGAGGGACAGGAGAGCAAGTGCAGATATAGGATTACTAGAATTGATGCTTTAGTCTTTCCATTGTGAATGTGAAAATCCAATGAGGGGCCTCTAAGTGGATGCTCTCCTACAGAGAACCTGTTCTAAGGCCACTAATTAAATCTAAACATGTGCTGACACTGATTCGAGAGGCCATTACCATCTGCTTATGGTCATAGAGGCCTCATATGTTTTACAAGTGGTGTTTGGTAGACAAGCAAGAGCAAGCATGGTTACTGCTTGGAAGCTTGCGATAGTAAAATAAATGAATAAAAATCACTGGTTGTTATAAAGTATTAGTTCAAGAAAGTGGGAAATAACATAAGGAATAAAAATGTGTACTCCCCTTTAAAAAGAAGGAAGAAAACATGATACTAAAATAGTTGTTACTGCATGAACTTTCCCATAAAGTTGCTCCTGACGTAGTTTCATCCACCTTTCAGAGTAAGCAGTCCATCAGGTTTTGTTTACATTTGTAGAAAGCAGTTAGATAGTAAAAACACTGAGGGTGCTCATGAGGCCGGGATTGAGTAATCCTTCCACTGAAAGACAAATTTTAGCAACTGTCATTCACCTGAGGGCTAGTAGGTGGAATGGAGCTGAATAGGATGTTGCAACTTTCCGCTTCACATTAAGACAAATACAAAGCTGCATGAGCACAACAGTGAATTGTCTGTGTAAGAGTATATTTATTAGAATTGATTAAATTACAAATAAATAAATTATAGACTGTGTTATTTTTTAATTTTGTTTTGTTTCGAATGACGTAACATTAACAGTATACGTAGCAGAAGTAGCACCATTCAGTGGGAATTCTGTTTCTTGAAATCTGAAAAGTAGTTTTTAAGAAGAAGAAATCATAGTTAGTACCTTGTGTGAGTGGCTTGTGTGGCTCATTATTAATATCTGGCAACAATAACCATCATCTAGTCCTTTTTTTCCTCAATGTTCTTGTTTTAAGGAATACATAAGTAAGGAACAAATGAGGTAATGAAAAGCATTGTCCAGAATTTCTGTTGCCAGTCCTGTAATTACCATAACCTCTGACAGCATTCAGTTAAACTGTGACTGAGTGTTGGTGAATACTCAACCTGCTTTAGAGCAATAAACAAAAGAGAAGGCTAAATGAGAAATAGTTTTTAAAGTAAGGATGCAAAGGTAGAATAACTGTAGGAAAGGTCTGCAGGGCTTTTAGTGGGAGAAAACCTCTAGTACAGTACCTGTATGACATGTGTTAATAAGCCATAAATATCCCACTCCATCCTTTTTTTACTCGTCACTAGGATACTTGCCACAAGGCATCAATGTCCGGGTGAAGGAAAGTTCAGATGGGCTCATTTTCCCTGTCGAACAGCATGTAAGGAGCATACACGTGGCACATGGAATGCAAGCATCTTGTATACATTTAACCAGTGCATGAATGAAAGGACGGTTAGTCAGTGATTTTTTTTTCAGTGATATTTTTTAATTTTCATATCAAAGCATATGTCTCGCAGGAAATCTCAAAGAACAAAATGGCTCTTTAAAGGAGACATATTATGCAAAAATCACTTTTATAAGTCCTTGGAATAGTCTCTTACAATGTTCTAAGTCACG
>JAOXYM010000025.1:4995161-5010324 GCA_028567055.1 Leptatherina wallacei
CATACCTTAGCAATGTCTTCCTGCAATTTTTTGTTTCTCCATGACAGTTACTGGCTAACAAATAAATGCACTCTTGAGGAAGTGTCAAACATTGTCATTATTTTGCCCAAATACTTCTTACCCACTTGAACAGACTTGTTTCCTCCTTCTGTTTGTATCAACTTATGCTTAAATATAATTTTTAATCTTAAGGGTTGCTGCTAAGTATTTGGATTTTAAAAAACTAATCCTGTGTAATAATCTGATAAAACAGCTAAGGTAGCTTTTGAATTGGTTATAAAAAGTTAGACTTATAAAGCCACTGAAAATGTTTCTGCTGTGCATTGGACCCAAAGTGAAACTTTTACTCTTCATGCTTTGCTTTTGCTCCTATATTAATGAAGGTTTGTTCTTTAAGTGCACTGTGATTGTTTTTAACTAAAGGTTCACGTGCTAACATGACTTGTGTTGCCTGCCAATGCTGAAGGTAGGACTGACAGACTGAAATATTTGAGGCTGCTTCGGGCAACAATACACTCAGGGAGGCTAAACAATCCGTTCAATTATAAATCTATAAATTATTATGTCAGGTTTGTTTATTGTTTGCAGATGGGCCGTATATTTCAGAACTGTCAGTAGAAGCAATAAATAATCATTCATTTTCCAAAATCAGACCAAGACCAAACCGTTTGTAATGATTTAAAACATTTTCTTTAATGTTTTGGTCTCACAATGGCTTCATGTCATCCACTCCCAGTCAGTAAATCTGTGTGTACAGACGTGCTTGTGAAATCAAGTCATAGTGCAAATATCAGCTGCTAAACATTAAACTTTAAAGCTCCATGGGTATGTGATCACAGACCATCCATGACCTCTTGCCTAAGCCGCTGCTTGTCTGTACGTGTTGCAGTGGTCAACTCAGGCCAGCATTACCTCAGGAAAGAGATTTTGCTATGAAAACACCAGCCGTCTCCGCTGGCTGCCTCCAGTACAAACACTCCCAGGGCTCCCAGAGGGAGGTTGGGTGGTTGAGGGGGTAGAGAGGGGCTGGAGGGACCTGGGAATGTGGAACAGTGGCTGGGGGACAGGTTCCATTCAGGAGGGTGTAGCAGATTCCTCCAGTGTGCTCTGCAGGAAGCATGGTTGATGATCAAACTATTGTGGCTGACTAAAAAATGATAAAGGGGTCAGATGTTAAAATCTCCATCTGAACTTCCCAATCAGACACAAGCTGTAACTTTGCGTCTTTGGCAACCCCTCTCATATGCTGATGACCATAACTGCTGGAAGCAGTAACTGGAACAGAAATATCTGTCAAAAATAAAACTAAATTCTCTTTTCTTTTTCTTTTTTTCCTCCCATTATAGCTGAATGAGTCGGCTTATTTCCAGATATGCACTTTGGAAGCTGTCAGCTTGTACACATATTGCCTAAACCTGCATACAATGAGAAACAGAAAGTAAAGCTCCCCTGTTGTATGATCTCATAGTTTGATTCTGTTCACTGTAAGCAATTTAATGAGTCAGACTTTTCCATAGATTTTCTTGAGAACATAAAAAAGAACATACTGTAGGTGGGGAAACAAGGAAATGAAATAAATCCGTTAAACGTTGGATCTTCTTGACCTCATCAAATCTGCCTGATTACTCAACGTGTTGGGAAATGAGGTGGATTTTATCATCTTTTTGGTCACGCTATATACTGTAGTTTATTTTGATTATGCGTATGACTTATTCCATTCCAGCTTACAAAACGTTCATAGTTCATGTCATGGACCCAACTGATCCGACTGATGATACCCACGCAAAACAATAACAAAGAACAACACACACATCCAAAAGTTTTCATTAGCAAGAAAATGGTCATAGACATACCTTCATTTCATGTGTGGAGCCTGATTAAACACAAAGAATTATGATTTAATTGCTTTTCCTGAGCTGCAGGACATTTGTTTATCTGTTGGCTTTTGTGTTAAGGCTTTTGGCAAAATACGGTGGTTTGTAAAAGCAATGATGTTTATCAGCCAATCCACACTTTGGAAGTTCACAAAAATGCTTGCAAACACCTTATGCAAATGTAAGCTTGGCCCCTTCTATTGCTGAAATCAAACCATACATGAACTGAACTTTCCTCTGTGCTGGTCAGTGCTTCTGCAAATCTGAAAATGTTCACCCTACTCCAAACAGTTCATTTATTATCAGTGGTAATTAAACTGCTCTATGAAATCCATTGGCCACAGACAATGAGCGAGCAGAGAGATATCGACTACCCAATCAGAACAGAGACAGCCACATGAATTAAGCCTTTAACAAGATATGAGGTAGATAGTCAGAGGGGAGGAGTTAGGAGGTCACATTAATGTGTTTTGTCATTTCCTTCATCATTTCTCCCACTTCCTGGGGTGCTGTAGATAACCAGCCCAGATCCTGCTGTGTTTGCCAGTGATTGGCTGCCACAAGCTTTTACCTAATAAGGCTTGTCTGATTGGCCCACAGGAGACAATGGCATGTGTAAACAGCCCCGGGGCTCTGGACAGAGCAACACAGCAGTCCCTTTGTTATTTAGGTAGCTACTCTAACTGTTGGCAGTTGACTCATGCATGATCACACACTCACTGGTTGCAGTTAGAGTTGGACTTAAATTGGGTTTTGCGGCCTATTGTGGAACCAGAATGTTTGGGGCAAAGCTGCCAGTGCTCTCTCACCTGTGTTAGTGTTAAGCATTTTTTTAAAAGGTGACCAGGAGCAGTAGTTCATTTACTCCTGTGCTGTCCCCAAAGATTCACGATTCTTTATGCCATGGTTATAAATTATTATTGCAATCAAAACTACAACCCCCAATTCATCTTTTAAGAAACCACTTCATTTACACAGCAGGGGAGATGAAGAAGACTGATGCTGGTTATTAATTCACTCTTTCCTGTGGTGGCAGATTATCAAAGTTGTTTCTGTCCGTTGGCATCACCGCTGTTTTATTTTAAACACAAGGTGTCCTTTTGTGTGGGTGCTGTGACCAAGTCATGTCAAGTGTTGTTAGGACACAGTTTTATAGTTTTTGTAACCTTGTAACCACTTATGTTATTGTGATTATAGCCTATTAAAATTACTCATCAAAAGCCTAAAATGGTTATAAATGACATGAAAAGTGCCTTAAGTTGCATGCTATTTATACAATTTGCAATAAGATGACAATTATGCTCGACGCAGAAGATGGATACACAGACGGACGGACAGTTTCGTCTGTCTCCTCTGTCATTTACGCACGTAATTGGCACGTTTTCAGGGCCCTTGTGGATCCGTTGGTTGACGCAGCAAACAAAACAATACCACCTTAAACTGTGGGATCAGTGTTGAGCGCTTTAAATCACGAGACCAGCGACAGAAATAAACTGGACAAAAAGAAGAGGAACAGGAGAAAGAAGAAGTCAACGACGAGGACAACAACTGTAGATATGGCGGGGGCTTTTGAAGAAGGGCTGTGTGGGTGTATTGGCCATGTTTGGTGGTTGCAGACAACTTTATAGCGGTGCATTACCACCACCAACCAGTGTTTGAAACTGATGTCAGAACGCAGGACTGAACTCTGAACTTAGCACTGCTCACTAGTGGATGAATTGACTTCATAACCACGGCAACATAAAAGATGCATGGAAGTATAAAGGGCTGCGATGTATGACAACCCTTGAAAGGGACGTATCTATCACATACATAGGGAAGCATAAATGGTTCTTTAGCTTGGTATCTTGGATATTGACCCAAAACTTTCACAACTTTTATTGATCATGGTGAGAATTGACATAAAAGAGTACCCGGTGCATGTCAACAAGATGCTCAGGGAGTTAGAATGAGCTCATATTTTTTATCCTGAGTGAATTTCATACCAAGTGAATAATTTAGCACAGTGTCCTGTATGGATATTTATGGTCAGTGATTTTGAGCATCCCTTACTCTGACATATTGTTTTGCACCTATTCTGCCCAGCCCCGGCATTAAAAATCTACATAGAAGGTATCCTTTAGCTTTAGGTTTCAATTTTAAACATAGTAATATTACTCATATACTGGCATTATGGATTAAGATTACACCAGACCTAAACTTACTGCCGTACTTTTGGTTCTTAAACAAGCAGTTTCAGTGCCTTTACCCAACTGAACAGGAAGTGTGAATGAAAAAAAATGGTGAATGAATTAAAACAAACAGAAATAAATGTTATCATAAGATGCCTTCAACTCTTACCTTTTGTTTTTTGTGCATGTGGCTTCCTTCCACCTCTCCTCCAGCCACCTTATAAGGATCTGGTCATTTTTCATGTGTAAAAACGTGAGCGTGAACTTTTATTTCAGTGACTAATGTTTTACTAATGTTTCTGTGGCACAAGAACCGAGGCATTGAGGCATGAAGTCTTCTTCTGTGAGTACCACAGGTTTTGACAGTATTTGACACCCTGGAAATGAGAAAATGATGGCACTAAAGGGAAACATTGACCTTTGGGGTATTGACTTTTGTATCAGTACTGTCATTTGATTGATTGTTTAGATTATTTAGTTCACTTTTGTCTAAAACTTGAATTGGTGCTATGCTGCTGAGTTTTTCTTCAGCCTTTTAGATCACATTACTTAAACCGGAGTGGATATCACACTTTTAACAGTTTTTGTTTTAAAAGATGAAATAAGATAATTTTCTTCAACGTATTAAACCAAATCTTATCCACAAGTCCAAGAATTTCTTAATGGATATTCATGGCTTGGCATTTCTGATTGTGACTTTCCTATTTTAAAGCTGGTAATTTTTAACAAAGCATACAATATGTTCAAAAAAGTTGTCTGAAGCATATGAGAGAGAATTAAAAAAATTATGTTGTTAAATTCAGCATCTTCAAAGAGAACTTTTTGTGCCAAGACATTATACGTGGCATAGATTCTTTTTCATGCCAGGCTGAGTTCTTTGTCTAAACCTTATGGTACACTACTGAACTTATTTTTGTACAAGTAATCATAGGGGAAATTAGTAAATTAAAATTAGATTAATTAGATTAATAGAAAATTAAGTCTAAAGCTGCTACATCTTTCCGAAGATATCAACTTCTTAGCCAGTTTATTAAAAGGTGATTAACGCATGACTTGGCCCAGATATAAACTGAGAGGTATTCAGCACACGCTCTTCATCCTTTGCATATGGTGCCAAGATTGTGTCATCAAGCATAGCTTAGCTAATGCATGTCCAAAATGCAGCCAAATGAACAGAATACAAACACCTGTCTGCTCTACTTTTCTGTGGATTTGTGATGCGGCTAAGATGTGCCAGTCAGCTATCAGTTTGTTGCCTCACAGCTCAGGTGATTTGGCTGAGTGTTTGTTCTCTGTGAGGAGCAGGGAAGGCTTTATACTGGGTTGGGTAAACCCAGTTGACAGTTTGTGGATGCAGGCCCATGCAAATGTGCTGCAACTGCAGAGGTTTTGACTGGTGTTGTTCAGTTTGGCCTGGGGAATGGGTGAGACGGCTGTCCGTTATACCGGGCCTTGTGGCGGACAGGGCTGTAAAACATGTCCTCAAGGCCTTAAAGGTCAGCGGAATGCATGGAAACTTAATTTAAGTGTGCTGCAGGGGGAACCGGGTGGAAAAAGTTTGACATGAGATGTAAAATTAAGAGTAACAGTTAAATCTTTACAGCTCCTTTTCAGGAAAAAAAGGTCAAATACATAAAGACACTTTTATAGCTAATGTGGACTTGCGCTGCCCAAACAAATCAGCCAATGAAAACCTGAACCTGGCTGTAGCTCCTTAACAGCACTCCAATTCATTTGTTGCATCTCCAATTTGTGAGTCTGTGAAATGCTGAAAACATTTTCCATTTGTTTCTAGTCATTATGCTCAGCTAACCTAACTTACACATTTATACTACTTTCATCTGTGAAAGCATGGCATAAAGACATAATCATGTACACAATTACATTTCCACTTGTCCCTTTAATATCATTCTCTCTTTAAAAGTATGTGTGTTGTTTTCTCAGTTTTGTATCATAGTATCTGAAAGGGGTGCTTTTTCATGCCAGGCTGAGTTGTTTGTCTAAACCTTATGGTACACTATGAACTTATTAATATCTTAAAGGGGTGTTTCTCCCTTATAAGGTGATTTGACATGTATCTAGGCAAGTCTAGATGTTAATTTTCCATTGGAAATAAAAAAAAAAACATCTATATACATAGGGTATTGCTGAGCTACCTTTAGATAAAGATATTTAATATGAGACAAGTTTGCAACTTCATTGGAAAAAAGCATGTGATTGTCATCTTTGGATATCATTCTTTACTTTAATAAACAAAGTCTGACACCTTATTATCTGAAATATGGACTTGTTGGTATCTTCTATCATGTTTCTGAGATTGGTTTGCTATAACTTTCAGATAGTGAATCTTTATCAACAAATCAATAAATGTAAAGCACTTCAATAAGGCAACCTTTGACCGTGCCAATTATTTCTTAACATGTTAAGTAAGTAGAAATTTCCTGTGTTAGCATCTGCTGAGTCAAGTGTGTTTTGTGAACTGGTGCATACCAAAATGTTCATACCTGCAATAATGCAAAGTAATAATTCTAGAATTATCTTGTTTTGTTCTTTTTATTGTTTGTGCTAGCTTTATTAGCATGCAGGGATTCACCATGATGTTTCACCAACTGTTTGCTTGCAGATTTTGATGAAATGTGTCCAGGTGTTTGATTTGATGCTGCAACGTTAGCTTTAGTCTTTGAACATGCTGTGCTTGTGTCTACATCGCGAGCAACAACTGCGGGTGAATACTGCGGGGCATCCATTGAGCAGGCCAGATCATATAGTTAATGTAGTCCACTTATTTATTGCACTCAGTTAGGAGCCTCTCTGTTGTCTATCAAGAAATCTTGCAGGTTCTGATTAGTATGAGTTAATCCTTCACCCTTTCTTTTAACTAGGGTTCCACTACAGAAAGTCTGCTCTAATCAGGTCAGATGATTGGTCAAAAAAGAAAAAAAGCAGGCAAGAAGGCTGGTTATTCTTTCTTTAAGGCGTATAAAGATAATCTCTAAGCAGTTATTATGCATAAAATCTACATAGTGATGTCATTAAGTGAAGGAAGATAAGCTCAGGCTAAATATGGCATTTCAGCTTTGCAGTGTGTAAGATATTTTATCTGAAGAAACTGTAATTGAACAGACTGAAAGTAAAAAAAAAAAGCATGAGAACTTAATGAAGTAGATTTTAGCTCCAATACTTTTACGTCGGTTCCTCAAACTGTTTCTTTCTCTGGTGATGCAATATTTCAAATATGCAACCTTCCCTAAAATTAACATTCTCCTCTCCACCTCTGTTTAACCCAAATCCTTCGTGCCACACCTCAACTTTTCCCCATAACATTTCACCTCTGACTTTTTTCTGCCCTCTCAAGTCATCATTCATTCCCTCTGACACCGTTGCAGACTAAGTTTTGAACATGTGAGCTCCCCTCAAATAAAACGGTAAATTCCAGTGCCACTTCTTAAAGTAAGATCCGTTTCTGAATTTAAAATAGTGGAAAACCCCTGCCTTTTTTCCCGCAAGCAGTTTGTATAAATTAGACAGATGTCAGTTTATTCAAAGCCTCAGAAAGTTGACATGCTGCCTGTTTATGTGCACACTTAGTAAAGACGCTGTGTATTTACACTGTGCATTTTGTTGATGATTCTTAACACAGTTGAAGCGGGCTCAAAAGCCTGTTGCAAATGTGTGCATGAGAGAGAATGGTTGCTTTACTGTGAGTGTGTGTATATGAGTGTGTGTGTGTGGGATGAGGGTTTAGGCATGTTGTCTGCTAGGCCGTCCAAGAAGCCCCAGGGTAACTCAGTAAAAGAGATAATTATCTTTTATCTGCTGTGTTGTGACGGGAGATTATGGTTCAAATTTACGATTGTTAAGGAGACAATACGACACGAGGCTGCTCTTTTGAAAGTGGCGAGGGGGTCTCGAACATGCGAGAGAACTCCCACAATGTCACAAAAGCTCATCCTTCATATTTAGGCTTGAGGTCTTTGCAAACAGAAAGAAAAAGAAGAGAACAAGAGCATTTTACTTGGAAAAAAACACTTTACAAATCCTATAGTAGTGTTTAGATGATACTGTGCAGTATAATTGTATATCTTGTAGGGGTTTCAGAGCGATCAATGATGCAACAGGCGACTAAATATAAGCTCAGTAAAAAGGAAAGTTGTTTGTTATTTCCAATACAACTGGATTTTCAGCATAATTCTTATTATACTGAGAATGCTTATCTTAAATCTTTATTTTCCCATGGTTAATCGTATTTATACAATTAACATGTAGTAGATGTATTAGTTATACCAACAAGAACACCAGGATTTCAATAGTATACATAAAGTTTATTGTCACCTTTACAGAACTGTAACATAACCTAAAAATTAATAAATAAAATTTAAAAAAATGTTTTATTTTTGAAAAAGTAGAACTCATGGTAGCTCTGTTGTGTTGAATTGTATTGGAGATTTAAAGTGCACCAAGTAAAGTTGCTGCCAGTAGCATTCTGTAAAGAGTGTGTTATATCATATGGATAAACGTTAAGCCAGCCAATCTGGTTTTCATGTCAACCATGAACTGTCTGTAAAAGATGGATATTGTTAGAGTTATGTCATTCATTTCTTTCTGTTTGAAGCCTCAAGTTTATCATTTAGCAGAAACCAACTAACTAACTAAGACACCATAACTGAACAAAGACACTGTGATACCGATAGGGTAGTTCCCCTGTCAGTCAGGCCCACTCACCAACCCATTAAGTGAATAATTTTAAAGTGTGGAGGAATTTATGGGTTCATTTTACAGCTCTGGCAACCACAAAGCTGTTTCACTTTTCTCAAAACAGTCGATATGACCAAGTGTAACTAAGTCTTATCGGACTCAAGCACAGGAGTCTGATGTATGCCCTGGAGATGCAGAATGATATCAGCATGTCATCTGTATTGGCCAATAAAGGCTTTGAAACTAAATATTAGCATTGGCCAAAAATCAACTCTGACATACTGGCTGTTGTTGTGGCTAATTTCAGCGTTATGAGATAGAATCATCCAAACATTCTAATGGATAATGTTGAAGGTTTTTCTTTAAATTTAAATATTTAAAAAAGTTATGTAATAGGGCAACAGACTTTGCAAAGGAGATCCAAGTTTGCCTCCTGTTCGAGATTTGCTGTTTTGTTTGTCTTGGCTTTGAACATATTTCTCTGACACCACATTTTCAGTCTCCTCTCTCACTCACTGGTTTAGGTTTAGGCAACATAACTAACTGGGCCGGACAAGGATGCAGGTTGATTAAGGCTGTGATCAAAACTTTTTGTGACTGAACAGAACCAAAAGCGGCTGAGGCCGATGGCTGGTCTACATAAGTCTGATTCTGATGGAGGTTGGCTTTCTTGTTTATATTAATTAGTTTTTCCTATTTACTGTCACCCACTGCCCTGTGCATGATCAGGATGAGGGATTAAATCGAAAAGATTTAATGCAATCAATTGGTTTCTTTAGTGAAGCAATTATTTTTAATAACTGGCTTTAAATGAACACAATCATTATGAATTGGATTAATGAGGATCATGTAATGGATTTTTTGTTAGATTATAGTTGGTCTGTAATTAATTGAATTGAATTGAACTCTATCTTTAAAAGTGCTTTGAGATATTTTGTATTGAATTGAATTGAAGTGAATTGGTTATATGTCAGTGTCACTTTTTTTTTTTTAAAAAAGCCGCCCTGAAAACTACACAAACAGTTTGGTATAAAATAAGTTTGATTATCTTTTTTTTCTTTGCACATTGTAAGATTTAAATTGTGCTTTGACTCATTTTTGGTGCCTCTTTTCTCAATCAAAAGCATCAACCTCTCCAGCGCCGTACCAGATAGCACATGTTTGGGCCAAATCCAGGCTGTTTTGGGCACCTATGGCTCAGTTACGGCACTGGCAGGGGTTGGGTGGGCCAGAAGTGGACCAGATGTCAAATGCCAACCTGGCTTGGATTATGGCAAGCCTCTTGTGGACCACTATGGTTCAGATGTTAGTTGTTGGCCTAGATGTGGATTTGTGGGCCAGAAGTGGTCCTTATACAGGAAACCTACCTAGACATACATTATGGCAACTTCCTTATGGGCCACATGTGGTTGAGTTTTGGTCGCCACACTCACAATAGTCAATGGCGTACGTAAAGTCCAAATTGGGGGCAAACAAAAATGCACTTTTGGGCCATATTTGGGCCGAGCATTTTTTTCTCTCTGGGTTGTAGATTAAGTACAAATCTTTCCCTAAACCAAAGTGACGGGTATTTCTAAGTGACTTTTTTAAACAAAGTTAGGGTTTGACATGCTCAGTAATTTAGGTGAAAATAATTTTATTAAATTATTCTTCCATGGCTTTAATTTGAATATTTCTCTAAAAAAGTTTCTTACATTGCACCAAAATTATGTCAATTTTTGAAAATTAGTTGGGAAATTGTAAAAGAATTTCCTGAATGAAAGGAAAGGATGGATTTCTTCGGATTCCAGACCAAATAAGAAAAATACATTTTATAGACTTACAGTATGTGACCATGATTTAGTATTTGTTTGAATTGTGGGATAAGAGGAGAATCATTTGGCCACAACCCACGACCTGCTTCCTGACATGTGACCACATTGACACAGATTGGTCCCCCTGCCCCATCAAACCAAAATTACTAATGCAAGACTATTTTGTACATAAAAAGAAAGTGCAGCACTCATACAGGAAGAGATCAAAAGTTTTACTGAAACCATACTGTCTGAAATTGTCGGAAAGGTGTGGTGGAACAGCTGACGCATCCTGTACAAATGAGCTCCTTCTTCCTGTGGTGTGCTGTTGATCATTTTTAGCACTACGAAGATTTTTTTTCTGTGTATTTTGAAAAATCCATATCGCCGTTTGATTTCAAGCAACAAAGTTTGCATTTTCATGTATTTTCAATGAGCTTTGCATCCCAAAAATTCCTCGACAATTGTGACCCCGAGCTTAACCTGACCTCTGCTGATGATGACAGCGGCATAGGCCTGATGAAGATGGACTATTCCTGAGAGACGATTACACCCACAAATCTGTCACCATCCTCACCTGAAAGACGAGAGGCAGACGCAGAAAGAGAGACGAAGGGACAACGGGCCAGAAATAAGTGGTTTGTGACGACGATGAGGAGATCAAGAAGAGATCACAGACAGTTCCATCCTCACCTGAGCCTGTGGATGCGACTCCAGTCACCCTTGGCCGACGTCCACAGCCAAACACTGAGGGGAAAAGGTCAGCCAGAGGCCATGGGGTCCTACCGCGGGGCAAAGTTCTCCTCAATCCCTTAACAGACTCTCACACACACACACATACCCTATTCTCATTTTCATTCCAAATGCCCCCTTGACCTCACTATTAAAACACAAGAGCAAATCCCCCGATTGGTCACAGTGGCTCAGAAACAAATGATGCCAAATACCTGACTCCTGTATGGCCTTTTCTGCAGGGAGGCATGAGAGGGCTGCAGCCGCAGTGTTTGACATTCCACTAAATATATTCCAATATAGGAAATGTGGTTTGCAAATATTCTAAGGGGGCAGGAGGGATTTGTTTGAGATGTGCATTGGTAGAAGTTGTTGTGAACCATAACTACTAGAATGAGGTCTTTTCTGCATATGAAGGGATTGAGTCAAACATCATTTGTAATGTACATAAAAGGACACAAAGGAAATGGGGAAAGCTTCAAGTCAATGAAAACGATCCTGATTTGTTTTGTTATTAGAGATTCATGAGTATTTACCGGAAAGCTAAGAATCACACAGATCGAGGCAAGTAGAGTTTTTTTTTTTTTTTGTGGTTATTAGCAGATTGAAAGATAAATGTGTTGATGAGGTTGAAGGCAGCCTACGGTTTGTTTGCAAAACTACACGAAAGCCACAAAGTCAAATTTTAGAAACTTTAAGAGCTGGCGCATGCACAAAGGCACTTAAAGGCCTTGATGGTGGATGCATACATGGGATATATAGGTAGAGTATGCAAAAGTCTGGCATCAAAGATGATTGTGGGGAAAAAAGTATCCTTTGCATGTTTTCTTTCCCATGTCCTTTTCATCATCCGCATGCCACTTTGCTTGCTAAGCGCTTCATTTCATTTGAGTTTTCCCCCCTTTTTTGTTTATTTTGTGACCACTCTTTATGTTTCTGGCAGTAGATCTAAACTTTAGGTGTTCATTAGTCCCCCATGGCTATTTTACAGTCACTTGTAAATCCTTATGAATTGCACTCCCATTTAAAAACTACCCACATTGAGGTTTGATTAAACCACTGAGATTATGAGCTGCTCTGCATGCATGCAAAGAAAACCGAAGTGACTCTGATGGGCATGTTTGTGTGCAAACTTGTCCGTGCATTAATGCACAGAAGACGCTGTGTGTGAATTCCAGGAATGATAATGATGTCAAAAAGGTTACAGTGGTTTTCAGGTTCTGCTTTCTGGGGGCAGCAGTAGGCGACTTAGTGCAGAGGAGTGCTTTCAGTCCTAAAAGGTAAAAAAAAAAAAGACCTCAGAGGAATTAATTTAAATCAGATATACAACACGTTTTATATTACATTTAAACAGTAATTGCAGTGCTGTTCTTGCAGTGGTCACCAACTTTAGTGTGTTATAACTGCTGATTAACTCATTCCCCTTCTCTTAGCTTACCTCACGGATGCAGAGCATGCTCCATCATGCAGAAGGTACGTTTTTGTTTTGAGTTTTAAAAACTTGGATGTGTTTGACCTCCTGAGAATGAGAACTTGGAGCTAAGCTAAGCTAAGCTGACAACTTTAAAGCTGCAAAATGAAGCTCCATCCACACTGCGGTTTACTGGGTGTTGAAACCAACAAACAATTCCTCTTTTTTTATAAGTTGAAGTCACAGTAGTA
The DNA here is from genome assembly GCA_028567055.1 of Leptatherina wallacei. NCBI lineage: Eukaryota > Metazoa > Chordata > Actinopteri > Atheriniformes > Atherinidae > Leptatherina > Leptatherina wallacei. The sequence goes on from JAOXYM010000025.1 coordinate 5,008,089, forward strand.
GAGGTGAAACAATCTGAATTGGTTACAGAATGATCAGAGACACTTTTAATAAAATTTTTAAGCAAAAGTGTGCTAAAATGTGACTGTTTTATATGCATTTTCAGCTTACACCTCAATACCAGAACAACATATTCTTAAGATTTTTGCAGCTCAGTAAGTTTTAAATATTTGCAACTTGTTTGTGGTTTATTTTTCTTTGAATATGGCAAGACAAAAACCTCTTCAACACCTGACCTGACCTGACCAGCCTGACCCTGCTGTTTGATTTGTTCTTCCGTTGCTACTGTTTAATTCTTCTCTTCCTGTTTGTGCTTAACTGGCCGTAAGAGCAGTTCCTGAGAATGCTGGTTTAAAACGGCCCAAAAAAACTAAACAAAAACAAAAAAAGAGAAGAAACGGCTCATCATTGGTTGTTGTGGTTCAGGGTGGGTAAAAGGGTGGGGGTGTATGTGCAAAGTGGCAGAGATCACACAGAAGAAGAGATGGCTCTGGACCACAGTGCTAACATGTCAACAGAGATTAAACTAGTTTATTATTTTCAAAGAGGAAAAAAAAATTACGAAACAAAAAAGCAGTCATATTTTACACTAGTGATTATTATTAAATTTTTACAACCATTCAGTCTGCATAACATAAAGAAATAATTCTACATCTTTGTTTCTTTCGTATTTTTGGTACTCTGATTTATACATACAAATAACAAATACAGGAACTTTTTTTTTCACAATGCATATAATCTGTGGGCAAGAAGACAGTCTTTCAGGTGATCGAATGTGTGTGTGTGTGTGTGTGTGTGTGTGCGTGCGTGCGTGCATGTGTTTGTGTGTGTGTGTTTGCTTCAACACAAACCAATTGCCCGAGACCTATAGCACATCCAAAAAAAGGGGGGAAAAAACAGAAAAAAACAAACAAAAAAAAAATGAAGAGAGCCACCGGTGGCTAGAGCCACCGACTCTCTGCAAACTTAATGCAACACAATTCATGCAGGCAAAATCTGAGGCCTGCCCTTTCTCAAAAGTCTGTCCCTCTTGTCTTCTAACCTCTTCTTCCTCCACTTATTTTCTTTCCTCCGGGGTTGGAGGCGTCTTCTCCTCACTCCTCCGGCGGCGAGTCTCTCCACCTGCTACGACTCGTACCCTTCTCGTCGTTTAGCTGCCCTGGGGCATGTTTCCTTTTTTTTTCTTACTTAATTAAAAAGTCTTCATTAAATGTACTGTATTTCATACAATTTGTACAAATATATTCAGTCTCCCCTCATCTTCAGCAGAAGAAGGAGCAGAAGAAGAATGGGAGCAGGGGGTTCCTGTTACACAGGTGAAAGGTGAAGAGAGGCGGGTTTGTAAGGGAGAGGGCACCATAAAAGTTCTTGTAATGTCTGTTTTGGTGATGTTGTGAGTGGAAAATGGCTTTTTGTACACAAATGGAGCTCCTTTTCGTGTGGATTGGCTGGGAGGGCAGCCTCAATGTGGTGGCCGCGGCGGTGGCGACTCTGAGAGAAATGTTCTCGCTCTCCTGGGTTGGAGGAAAAAATAAAGGAAAAATCTTCCCCCTGGAGGTCAGTGAGCCAAAGTCGAGTCAAGTCTGCAAAGCATTCACATCGCAGAGGTACGCTTTGATTTTATAAAAATAAAGAGACAACCGAGGGAAAAGGAGCCTGTCACTCTCACGTCATGGCTCGGCGGTGATACAGAGGAGCTGTTGATCGAACCGAGGAGCAGTCTGTTTGTCTTTTGGGATGAGGAAGCAGGTCAGCAGAGGTACCGAAGGGTGTGGTGGTGGCGAAGCCAAGGGTTCGGGAGCGGTGCTCCATGGTGGAGGCGTAGAGGGGCCTTAACCCATGGCTGTCACCATACTGGAAGGGTGGTGGGGTGCAAAGGGGAGGCTTGAGGAAGGGTGCATGGGTGTGGGGGTGGTCAGCATGTGGCCGGAGTGCGAGAAGGGAGGGAAGGAGGTCATGTGGCGGGACAGGGCGGCCGGGCTAAACGAGCTGCTCTTGTCCATCAGGCTCTTGGAGAAATCATCCATGTTGTCTTGGGACTTTTTGCTCTTCTTTGACTTGCTGGACATCTTCCTGTTCCTGGTCTGGATGCCTTCCTTCTTCATGGTCAGAGGTCGGTTGATCTGCTCTCGAAAGGAGACAGAGAAGACGGGAGATTAGTATTTTTGCAGAAGATAGAAAACCTAGAATTGTTGATTTCAGCATGTAAACTTTTATGCTACAAATAAGAAGCAAGCT
>JAOXYM010000025.1:5014563-5043752 GCA_028567055.1 Leptatherina wallacei
GGGGGGGGGGGGGGGGGGGGGGGGGGGGGGGGGGGGGGGGGGGGGGGGGGGGGGGGGGGGGGGGGGGGGGGGGGTCCCTGAAATAACTGCAAAAAAAAATAGCTCCAGTTGCAAAAATGGCAAACAATGCAACTGCAACAAGCAAATGCAACAATGCATTTAAAAAAAAGGAACTCAAGGCTGCAGCTGCTTTAACAAGCTGCAGCAGAAGCATTTTAATGGAGGCATTTCAAACAGAATCCTCTGAATCAATGACAAATTTAGCAAATTAAGAAAATAGCATCGTCATTGCATTTTTTTTTTTCAAAAAAATGAGAGAAAAAAAACGGTGCAGTTTTTTCTATGGTAGTATCTGAAAACAGAGACCTGCACTTGTCGAGTCAATTTCCTGCAGCTAATAGGCCTACTTCTTCCTGGATAGGGGAAAAACAGAGAGAGAGACGGAAATGTCATCAACAGAGAAATGTGGTGGAGACGTACCAGCCGCCGCTTGGGTTTGATGAGAGGGCGATTCTGCCCGTTCATCTTGTGATAGAGTCCGCAGGCGTTACACAGATAGTGACCCGTACCGTCCCGCCTCCACAGCGGAGTCGACGTGGCTCCGCAGTTCACACACTCTCTACCTTCTGCAAAACCAACAGCGACGACACATACGCACGCACACACACACACGCACAGACATGGAGACAGAGTCCAGGTCAGTAGGTCCTTTGAATAAAAAATTTAAACTGAAAATGACTCTTGATGCATGTAATTAGTGCTGAAAGAAAATGGTTAGTAATTTTCTGTTTTGTAAAAAAATAGAAAAAGAAAAAAACCTACAGGGTTCACGTAAAAACGAATATTAACAATGTCTTGTAGTATTAAAATGATATTGTAAAATGAGAAATAAAAACATTTGGCAACAGTTTATTCATCACACATACACATCAAACAGAGTTGTGTTAAGGTCCATAAAACCACAAAATCTTCAAACTAGTGTCCCTGAACATTTTTTACACTTGGGTCCAATAAGTTAAATAAAACAGGCCATCATATCTCTTCTCGGCTTTCTATTAATTATTATTATTAAAATGAAATAGTAATAAATCTATATATAGAGTTTAATGGGTTTAAAACAGGGTGCGCCCTTTGTTTTTAAATGATTGAGGGGTGTTCAGCTTTGACTGGCACTTCAGTGACACCGACAGGTGAAACGCGCACTAACACTTCGATTATATTATATAGAGGGGCCTGAAACTGAAACAAGGGAGCTTCAGTCTCATTCAGATTGTTTGAAAGCAGATTTACGCAGGCTTTTCTGAGCAACACTGAGAGCCTTTTGCCTTCTTATGCAGGCACACTTCCCATTTTTTCATGCTGCAAAAGAAACACACAGAGCTCGACGTGTTCACAAAGAGACAGAGAAGCCGGGTTGTTAAGATGTGTGACACACACCTGGGAAAGTGTGTTTCACTCTTTCTCTTTTGGCACGAGAAGAGTTTGCTGAAATCGAACAGGAACTGCATCGAATCCAGTGCATATGAGTTAAGAAGAAGAAGAAGAGCAGGCCTCTGCAGCGTACACTGTGTGCTGCACAGCTCAACGCTCCAACTGGTACATTGAGTTCGGATAAAGCGCATTGCACTGATAACCTCATTTAAAAAATCGGAATACTCTTCAAATCACCAAATATCTTTAAATGCACATTATCTCACATGATCCTCGAATTAAAAATCTTTTATTTGCATTATGATGCTGAATAATCCCGACGATATGCATCAACTAATCCACTGTCTTCTATACTCCCGTCAAAGACGCAGATATTAATCTCATTACAGAAAACTGCTTTTCAGCTGCGCTGCAATAACCTTTTAAAATAATTACACCCCCTTTCACAATTTAAAAATCTCTCTCCCTCTTCCTCTTTTACTTTCTCTCCCCTCCCCTCGATGGTTCATGTAGGCTGCCACGGCGGCGGTACAGCCGCTTTTTCCCCGTGAATGAACGAGCAGCATCCGGTGCGCTACCGCTGGGTAAACAATGCAACTGTGGCGTGCATTGGTCTGACAGTAATGGGATTATCTTAAACATATAAATGGGGCGACACAGCCCAGAGAGCTGGCTTCAACCCTGTCTCTCTGCCCCCTCGCTGTTGGTGTTAGCGTAGAAGAAAACTGCAATATGCAGGGGTGGGGGATGCTTGCCTTAATCCAAATTCTAAAATTCAGAACTTGTATCAATAATGATGATTGTATTTGGTCAGAGAAATTTTTTGGGGAAAAAACTTTTCCCACAATTGTTTCCAGCATTATTATTATTATTATTATTATTATTATTATTATTATTATTATTATTATTATTATTATTATTATTATTATTATTATTAATCATTCGATCAAACGGAGGGATCTAATGCATTCTGATTCGCCTGTTTAGTATTATACAAATTATTTCAACCTGTCTGGCCTTTAGTTTATTGTGAGGGATACATGTTTTTGATTGTGGGGTTTATTTGTTTATTTGGACAGTGAGGTTACACATGGCTGAAAATCTGGGGAATAATGTTAGATCAAAAGGGAATGTAATAAAGCGCACGCCTACCTGAACAGGACCTTGTTTTTGGTCTTGTTTTGGAACCATAACTAGAAGATGACCCACCTATCAGGCTACTTGGTGGGAAGAGGCCTGGGCCGTATTCATAGGGTGGGTATGTGGCGATGGGGTGGTGGGCAGAGGCTGACCCTGCTCCGATTGATGCCACGCTCCGGCTGTGAGCTGATTCAAGTTTCATACTGTCGGCCAGGGTCACCTGGTACTTTATGCACTCTTTATCCTCCTGCCGCATGGAGCTGCTGGAGCCTGGGGTGGATATGCCCGGATCCGGGGATACGTCTTTCGGAGGGGTCGGGGGAAATGTGAAGAGGTGAGGACTGGAGTGACCGGTGGACAGGGAAGTGGAGGAAGCCGGAGGATAGACGGACAGGCCGGCTGGAGAGCCGTGGTGCAGGGGGTTCTTCGGGAAAGGGCTCAGGTTCCATGGAGAGCTGCTGTGGTGTGGGGTGATGCCTTTGCTCCCCTCCAGCCAGGGCAGTAATGAGGGACGGCACACCTGGCTACCTGAGGAAAAACAAAACGAGATTAAAACCTGGTTTCACAATTGCATCCATTTAGTCCAAAGCATGCAGGATGAAACTAGTTCAAACACATTTTACCAAAAAATTCTAATGAAATCTAATGAAAAGCTTTTATCAAATAATCCTAATTTCTGTAGAGATGCTGTCGCCGTGCAGGAATAATTTGATCCCCTCGTGTAGAGAAACGAGAGAGTTTCATGTGACTACGCACGTGAATAATTTTACCCTTCACCTTTCCCGTCGAGTAGGCTTTGATACAACACAAAATGCCTTCATAGAAAATATATCCTGATTGGCTTTTCAGGAAGTTACAATAAAATGTAGGAAACTACCCGCGCTGCCTTATTATAATAAATCTAAATGCTCACATAACCAGAAGTGACCATTGCTCAAATATTCCAGGTGCACTGATGAATTCTTTGCCAGCGTATATGTCACCAAACACTGTAGTGATCCAGAAAATAAATTATCCACATGTTTTTCCCCTCTATTTCTCTCTCTTTTTTCTTTTTTTTGAAAGAAAACTTCTCTGACACATGAGTCAACTCGTGTTTAAGTTTAGACGGGAACTGGCTGTGAACTGAGCGGGATACAGAAACCAAAAACAAACCAGAGGTACATTATACATATTTACAGTGTGGTTTCACAAAACCTCTCTGGTATTTAAAACAAATCGGGCCAAAACTGAAAGCCGGTCGTGGTGGCACTCCAAATAATTCTGAACACAGCGACAGTAATGGAGTCTTCCCTGTTGTCTGAAATTACGCACGGGCATCTAAAGAGGATAATGTGCACATTATTAAATAAAAGGCCTAAAGAGGCCGTTTACTTACTGTGTGGAGGAGGAGGGTACCTCTGGACGGCTCGGACAGAGTTTCCATAGTATGGGGAGACGTGGTTGCCCTGTCCATCGATATTAAAGAGTACATCCACATCTTCAGGGAGGGGATACTGCGAAGGGTCCATGTACGAGTGACCGAGGCCCGGGTGATGTGAGCCGTGATGCTGCTCGTTCAACACCGCGGGATGATGGCTCATCCATCGTGGCTGATCCGGACTTACTTCCATCGCTTTGCTTTTAGTTTTTCTTCTTTTAACAAATGTTCATGTACGCCGAAGCAAAGCGGCACAAGTCAAAAGATAAGAAATAATCAGTCCCAAATCCGTATGCGTTAAATCCACAGGTTCCGCGCTTGCTTCCGATCACCTGGAGACAGAAAAAAAAATTTAATGTCTTATTTTCTCAACTGAGCTCACATGCAGCACCTTTAAAAGACGAAGAAAAGAAGCCTGTGGCTTCACGCTTTTCAGTTAATTGATCTCAGGATTTTAGAACGAGAGAAATTTTAACACGAAACATACCCCGCATTACACATGCAACAAAGGTGTTGTCACATAAATACGTCCAAAATGGAATCCAGTCCCTCGCAGAGTTCCTGAACTTCTTCCTTTCAGAGAGAGAGAGAAAAAGTAAATGTTTCAGCCCGGTTCAACAAGTATGCGCGCGGGGCCGGTTTGCAGCGGGGCGGCTTCACTGCGCACTGACCAGCAACAGCGAGTTAAAGTCACTGATCAAATCTGTGTTTGTGCGCAGTTGTGTAGCCCTCTCCATTAACTCCGCTCCTCTCTCTCTCTTCACCCTGTCGTGCTGTGTGGCTCGTGCGCACTCACCCTTGTTCTACCTCTCTCTTGCTCTCTCTCTTTCTGTCTCACTCACTCCAGTCCTTTTTTTTTCTTTTTTTTTTTACAGTGAAGGCATTCTTTCAGGATGGCGCCAGGCAGCTCAATGCTTGCAGACAGCTGTGGCGCGACGCAACTTAAGGAGGGTCTGTCAGTGTCATCAGTTAAGGGGAGGGGCCTGCCCTAATTGAAAATAACTTAGGTCAGGAGAGATGCAGAAGTGCTGCAAGGTTTTTAATTCTCTTTCCTAAGTGGGTAAATAAATTAATAAAATGTGAATATGTCATTTTAAAAAGGGTTAAAGAATCAGCTTCACTATAGTGGGTCAAAAAGATACGTGGGAACATGTTTCACCTTTAATTAATATATATATAAATAGAAGTGGGTTATTAATAAACATTTAAAAAGAAAGTTAAAATTTTAAATTTCAGGTTACGGAAATATCTTAAAATATTTTGCAGTAAAAATGCAGATAAAATGAGGATTTCCAACTTTATCTAGCTGTAGTTTATGAGCACATTGAAAGACAGATTGAAAGAGAAGCTGCGGCGCTGCCTGTTGCTCTGGGCAAATGGCAGGTTGTGGGACATTTTATGCTCTTAAAATTGTGACAGTGCGTCCTCTCGCGGTGACAGGCACATTATTCTTATGGCAGATCTAAATTGAGCCGATTTCTTCACGGTGAAGGGGACATGGACAAGGACGGCCTGGTGACTTGGCTTTAGAATTTTCTCATGAATTCTTTCATTTCTTTTTCATTTTTTTTCTCTTTTTAAAATATGGTTTATTATTAGCTGTCACCTGACTCACTGACAAGCAACAATGGGTGATTCCATTCTTAAAGCACCCGACAAGTCGAGTTTTATATTTGTTTTTTACAGAGTGAAAAATACAAAAAAACTTATGATGGTTATTTTTTATATATATTTGTTTAATTATTATTATTGTCTTTTAATTTTTTTTGGTCCTCCTAAAATATGCGAGTCACGTGCGTCTTGGACTGTTAAACTGCTCCAGATAAACATGTTTTTAGTTACAAAATCACAGTTTGGCTTTGCTTTCATATTGACATTAGTAGTATAGCAGGTTATTTGAGCGCGCGTGGCGGGGACAAGCGTAGTCGACGCCACTGGATGTGACGTCACTGATGTGTAACTAGTCAGGAAATGAACCTTCTTTCTGTGTGTTGGAAGCGGGAGCGCGCACGCTCTTGCACCACGTAGGTATCAGCGTTATCCTTGTGAGCCTAATATCATGTTGGGGCTCCACAGTCACAGACGTCACCAATAAAACGCACCATGGGCTGTCAGTAATAACCAGTATCATCAGTCTGATTTTTAGCCTCTCCCTCAGGTGATGTCTCCATTAGCTCGTATGTTCCTAATTTCCACCATCCCAACCCTCTTCACTTTGATATTAAGGTTACAACCTGCGCGCATGGGAGCGCACACTTGAAGATAGGGTTAGCAAAGCGGCGCATTTTCTCTTCTCCAGGATAGCCCCTACCTGGAGAGGGAGACAGAAAAAAGGGGGGAGGCGTCTCTCACACTGGCAAACCTGAGACTGAACTTGGATGCAAACTGCTGTAGCTGCCATTGTCAAGCTGTCAGCGGACTCGTGTAATTATCTTCTTGAAAAGTATCGCGGAGCCATTATCCACAAAGTACCCGTTATAGGTGCTCGAAGGCAACACATGACGGTAAATGTAGCCTAAAAATCCTGATTATGTTTTTTGTCTCATGACTTGGATGTATCGAGGCTTAGAGAATAGGACATGGAAGCCATCCCATGGTTTGATTCTCAAGCCTTGGTGTCAATAACGCCTAGCTTATTCAGCACGGAATAAGACTGCCTCACTCTTTAAAAAAAAGAAAAAAAAGTTGTCATTTATAATCCAAAAACTGTCGTCACCATGGGAGAAATAGCGGCTTCAGCTTTTTCTCTATCAGTGTGTGCGAGAGAGAGAGAGGGAGAGAGAGAGAGAGAAATAATGTGTTGGTGCAAACCCAGCCTCCAATAGTCTATTTTTGAGGTTAATAGCTCACAAATAGCAATGCTGCTGTGCGTAAAGGTTGATTCATAAAAGCAGGCGAGGGTCCAGCCGCTCTTTTGATGGCAGAGATAATTTCTGAGTGATTATGTCAGCCCAGGCTGTGATTAAAATCAGGACATGGCACAGTTTCTCTTTCTACACTGCAGCTGAGAATTTAAAGACGAGAACGGATTATTCTGTTGCCAATGTGGGGGATCAAATATTTTAGATAACGTCTCGCGTGCGTGAGTGGGTGCTTGCGTGTTTGCGTGTGTGTGTGTGTGTGTGTGTGGTGTGTGTGTTTGTCCCTTCACATCCTGTGTACTCATCAGGAACTGCAATCATTGTTTTCCCCTCATAAATATAAAATTTCCTTCCGTCAGCTGATTAATCAGGTCAGAGAGATAAAATCTCACAACAATAATAGTATTTAGACTTTATAGATTATAATGGTCAAATGACGTCACAGGTAATAATTATAGAAATAATGACAAGGGGGGCAATTGTTTTATTTTCTTTCTTTTTGTTCTTAAAGTAGCAATAAATTTACGGAGATAAATAGCAGAGGGGTGCAAAATAAAAATAAAATGTGGGTGTTTGGTTTTTCATTAAGGTCTGTTTCATCATATCCTTTGATATCATGAGCTCATAATTTGTCATATTTTTTTTCATTTGTTCCACAACACATGACACAAGTGCCGCGACTAATATAAATCTTCAATTTGACAACAGAATTAAATGAAAATAAAAAACACGTTTAGCATTAGATTAAAATAATGTTCAACAGAGCATGTTGCTTTGTGGTTAAAAAGAAAAAGAGAAAAGAGTAAAAAAAAAAAAAAAGAACAGATAGCCAGTCAGACATGGTGTCAAAGTGAGATATTTTACTAGGTGAATGGTCCTTTTTCACATTTAGAAACCACCCAAGCACCGCAGGTAATCTGTTTGTTACATCACTCTGAGTCATTTGTCACCTTTCTAGTCTTTTCAAGAAAAAGAAGCTCTCATTCTGTCAGCATGTGAACCAACTCGGGTTCTTAGAACCAAACGAGGGCGTCAAATTCTGCTCGACTGCCGCGAAACTTGAAAACAGAGCTGGTTTTCCTAGAATGATTTTGAAATGACACCAAAAGCTGAAATTATGATTTTTTTTTCTTCGAGAGTCTAAAAAAGCTGTACCCTGTATTCTGTGTCATTCTTCCCAACGAAAAACAAGGGGGGGGGGAAAGAAAAACGGTCTGTCAATTGACTGACTTGTGATGCTTATCTGTGTCTATATCACTTCTCGCCAGACGCACTGATGTAATCTGTCATTTGACGCACGGGGCCTTTTCACCTCTTTAGCCTATGTATCTCCAAGCAGGAACCATTCAAACTCCTCAATATATATTGAAATAATTTATTAATTCTTTATGTAAATAATTTGAGCCCGACATTATTCCATATGCATGAAAACCCAATAACAGCATGTAAAGAAAAATCCTGACAGTGAAATACCTGTCTCTCCTTTTAGCGGCCCGTGGTACTTTTCCATTCGACTCAAAATTTTCTAAAGATAATTTGATACAGTTGCATTTTTAATTAAAAAAAAACAAACAAACAGTCAAGCTAATTTTGAAGGGGATGGAGAAAAAGGAAAGATAAATTACATCTAAAATAGCCTCTGAGATCAATACAAGGTTGCGCGAGGTCCCCTCTGCAGATAACCGCTGGAGCTATTGGTCTGTAACAGTGCGCGCGCGATGCCTCTTAATTTAGCAACCTAATCATTCTAACTGCGACACTTTCTCTGCCATATCAACATATATCGACCAAAGACGGAGAAACTAATAATGGTGGGAGAAGCGCAGCCTCAGCAACTCCCTTTTTCCCCTCCTTTTTAAATGACCCGCCGGCAAGGTAATCAGATCAATTTCACGGGTTTGCGTGGGATTCTGCCTCTACTACCAACCTGAACGGTGAGTAATAGGTCGTTAAAAACCCTCATCTTCGCTATTTTGGGGGTCGATTTTGAGGTAGGTAACGTCATATCTTAGAAAAGAGGGGTTTTTTTGTTTTTTGTTTTTTTACATATCAATCCAAATCAGGTTTGGTGGACGAGCAGGAGAGCTAAAGGGAACGTCGCTGATTATAACCAAATCCAAATTTATGTTATAAAGAGCATGTTTAGGTCAACAACAAACACACACAGGCAACAATGGCGGTCGCTATGGATGTACTGTCAGTACTCCCTCTTTTTTTTTTAGCAAGTGCACGCAGCCGATCATGAACTCCAGTCAGAAATAAATAATTTAAAAAAGCGGATTTATTGAACCCACTCGTATTTTTCGTTTCCATTCTATTTATTTTCATTGAAGCTGTCGACCCCAAAAGTTTCCAATCATTCACAGCTCAACATCAGTGAGCCCCACAAATGCAAAGCCGCTGTATGAGGCAGCCTATTGGACGGAGCATTTTAGGATGCAGCGGGGCTCCTTTTTTTCTTTTTTTTCATCCGGAGCGAATCTAAATATTTACTGACCTGTAGTGGACGCTGGATGGGGCGGTGGCGTTTCTTCTGCTGATGTTAAGAAAGAGTGACATAGAGATGGAGGCGCCGATGGCATTTAGAGACAGGCTGAGGGAGAGAGAGAGAGAAAGGCAGAGAGTGAGAGCTGCAGACGGAAAGAAGAAAAAATATACATACTCACAGCGGTGCTGCTGGTGCTGGTGGTGCGCGCGCCCGCCCTCGGTCACCGTGAGGGAGAAACAGGCGCGCACATAGGCTACCATACGGGCCAACCAAAGGCGGCCTCTTTACTTACTGTACTGCCAGCTCTTCCGGGTCTGAATAGAAAGCAAACTAAAGGCAGCACAAACCAATGGAAACAGGCCTACTTTATAGGGTTAACACATAGAGGTAATGTATTCATTTCACTTTCAGGTTGTCATTCATTTGGAAACATTTGAAACATCATCCAAAACTTCAGCTTTTTTTCTTTTATCTGATGTTTAGATGCAGCACTTGATCATAACCCTGCTTGCTGTAAGCCGGTATGCTTATGCCTATTTTATGTAATTGGCAAGTATCCTTAAGAAGAAAAAAAAAACGTTTTAACGAGTTTATTGTGAATATTTCTATATAGCTCTGATGTATTTTGCGATTGAGCAACACACATTTCAGTATCCTGTATAAGCGTATTATCTGTTGCCTTTTTTTCTGTTGTGCCTGAGCAGTTTGTGCTCACTGCAGATCACAAGCTCTCAGTGACAGAGAATGTTGCACGTCTTTTGTGTTTGGAAAAGGAGCCCTTTCTCTCCTCTGCCACAAAGGACAGATGAAGCCATATAGCTGGTGTCTAATCAAAAAAAAAAAAAAAAGATGCGCCGCCAAACTCCACAGCAAATTAGAGCCACGTTTTAAAAAAGAAAAGGGAAAATAAATCACATGTAGGGCAAACAAATCTGAAATCTCTCACCGTGTGATAATGTGATCTCAGCTACGCATTGTGGTCTGGTGGGTACATCCAAGCGCTAACCCGGAGCATATATAGAGAGAGAGGCCTACTAGCCTGCTTACTGACACCATGGTTGATTGAAAGGAGCACCAAGCAAATCCGATCCTTCTCTCTGTGAAATGCACTGAGGAGAAGAGAGGAGGGAGAAGAAGAGGGGAGGATGCTGCAGGCTTTTGGTATCTCTCATGTTGCGCCTTGACTCTTTGAAGGAGAATGTAAACTGATCACACCCCAAATTTATCTTTGAGGAAGGAATTCAATTAAGGTAATAAATTAAAGATAATTGGCGCAAACCTGCGTTGTATAAACTTACGAACGCGACTACAGCCAAATGCGTCTTTTTAAAACCAATGAATAATTCAGTATTTCCATGGAGGGGTGAGCGGAGCTTTTCATTTAGGGAATTAGTATTTCAGTAAATAGAATTACAAAAGAAGACATCCAGATAGTAATGATTTATTAATCTGCGTCTGACGCAAATAAAGTGCTTATTTTTTGGGAGGGAATGATTAGCTTTTCGATTCCAATGTAAAGGTGAAAGCAAATGCGCGCGTTGATGGATTTGATATAATGAGATACATTGATTAAAGCTGCATTTATGCTTAAAGGATATTAAAGGTGTAATAAAAGAGATTAATTGAGGAAAAATAACGAGAATCAATTTTGTCTACAATGCGCAAGTAAATAAAGGAGGGAATGCTTTTTAATTTGTTTTTTTGTTGTTTTAAGAGAGTATGATTTGTGTGTGTGTGTGTCGGGGGGTGCTTAATTAACTGTAAATAGAGACTGTGAATGCCCCGGATGTTGTTTAAGGTTTACTTTACGTTACTAGGCCGCGTTAAGAGGAGGTTGCGTGTTGTGTTGCTCTCCTAGTACCGGCCTCTAATGGTGATGCCCAAGTCCAAAGTCACGCTCCTCTCCTCTCTTTTCCTTTCCTCTCGCGTGCGCCCTCCGCCGTGAAATCTCGTGATTAATGTAGAATTTGACGCGAGCAAACCCGCGTGACAGCACAAGCTGACAACAGCTAGAAGCACAAACCCCTCTGCTTCCCCCCCCACACACCCTCCCTACACACATACACACCCCTCCTCCGGTACACTGGGCCACAATAACAAGCAGAGCCATGCGCACAAGCGGCCTTTTTCTGTGCGTCCATTTCTATCTCAACCAGCTGATATTTATAATCTACCACCCAAAATATAGAGCCAGCCATTATATTCTGATTAAATACACCAAATAGAACTCACCTTTTTTTCAAGAGTTATTTTTTTAAAGATTCAGAATGTGCAGTTGTATAAATATCCAAAGTAACCCACCCCATGCACCGCTAGCGCACAAACCTAAATCATTTACGGTCACCCGCTTTTATAGCCTCACGGTGAAGCCTAAATTTTATTAGCCACTTCCCACTCCAAATGTGAAATAAATGCTTTGCAGTTTATATCCCTCCTTGCTCGCTGCCTACACGCTTCTTTGCTGTAAATCGTCGAATAAGATGACCTTAATTTGAGACAAAACACCACCAAAAAAAAGTGTATGTGGCCACGTATTATCTATTCACTTATTTATTTCCTCAATGTGTTTCATTATTCTCATCCTGTGCATCCTCCAAAACGTTAAGCCAGCGTGTGTATGTGTGTGTATGGTTGTGTGCCTCTTTTTTTTACACGGCGGCTTCTCCCTGCGATTTTATTTTAAAATATTAGGCCGAGGTGGGGAGAATTATAAACGACTCTGCTCTTATCTGCTCCCTTCACGTATCCAGGATCACAGAAGCTGATTAAGAAAGAAGTCACAGCCAACGCTGGATTCATAATGATTTGGAATAATGAATCCTTATCTCCCCTCTGCAGATTATCAGCCTTTCAGCTCGCCATGTTTTGTTACATGGGATAATTTATTGCATCTAATACATCACAATGAATCTGATGGGGGAAAGTGATGGCCATGTTAGGAAAGAGGCTGTTTTTTTTCCTTCTTTTTTTTTATCCTGGGGCAATGAAATGCCTTTACGATTTTTAATTGGTAAAATATAAGGGGGGATCTGATAATAATAATAAAAAAAGGAAAAAATAGAAGCACAGAGGTATAATCTTGCCTGCTAGTGTTCCAGCAACACTCTGCACTATAATTAGTGTGTCAATTTCAACCTGAAATTAACAACATCGACCTGCCATCTCTGCTTACGCCGGTGGAGTCAGCTAGATCCTAATTTCGCATGATTTATTTTTCACCAAGAAGAGATAATTAATCATAAACACTGAAACACAGTGCAGTAAAGTGGAGATAACAAAATATTTGCATCTAAAAAGATTCGATGGAGCTAATTCGTTTTCATCCCACCTGATCTGGCCACTGCTGCCGTTCTCCATGAGCACCTCCAACATTCTTTAATTTTCCATGATTAATCTTTGGGTGGTGATGTATCATTAATCACTACATAAGATGGTGGGGAGAGGGGGGGGGGGGACTTGTTGTGAATAGCGGCCACAGCTTGGGGAGCTGTAATTGTTGGGATTGTGGGTGTGTAGCATCATCGTGCGTAGTGGGACGCATGCCATGTCTTTTTTTTTCTTTTTTCTATTTAGTTTTCTTAAGGGGGATTGGACGTGTAGTCTGGTCTGAAACCCACCAGGGTGCAGTCTGCAGAAGCCAGGTATAACAGTAATAATAGAAATAGTAATAATAATATAGAGATTTATTATTATTGGATAATCAGCCTTTGTTTGGAAGTGATCATTGGCGCACTGCCAGTGCAGCTCTGAGTTTTTGGATGGCGCTATGTTTAAACTCGGGCATGCTCACTGTGCCAGGATAAATTTGCATTTTATTTGCAGCTGTAATTAGCTGATCAGCATCTCTCTCTGTCTCCCCTCTATTTCCCTCTCTGCCCATCTTTCTTCTCATTATGCTTTTTGCCGCCTCTTTTCACTGCCTCTCCCCCCAATCCCTCATTTTCCAATGTCCTGGCAGAGCCACCAGATGTTTATCGGTTTTATTCCCAGGGACGCTGCCATGTCAAACAAACCAAGGATGGACACTTACAGGCGGCTGCCAGGCAAGCCTCCACCTCCTCTACCTCCCCTCCCTCCATCTCGTCCTCCTCTTCCTCCTGTTTTCTGGCTGAGCGGAATAATCCTGGGCTGGTTGGCCACTGGGAGTCCAGTGAGGGTTTCATATGAAAAGAGTAAAAACAGCCAGATCACGTTGGCTGTTGCTTAAATGGGGTCCGATTTAATCCATCCCGTGAAAGAAAATCTTAATCTTTTTTCTTTCTTTCTTTTTGCCCATGCAGAAATAGGCCATATAAGGGCTAATATGGAGGCTGCGATGCCCAGATATGGAAGATAGAGATGTGGAGATGAGCTTTAATGAGATGCAAGGCTGGGGAGTTGTGGGGGGACAAACATCCATTCAGGAGTCCTCCCAGGAGAGATCAGCACAATGCAACCTGCCCGTTATCTGCAGGGGAATGTACTCCCTCTTTAATGAGCAGTCGTTTATTAAACACACACACACACTCTTTTAACCTCATAATTGAAAATGGCTTCGCAGGAGCACCTCGACCTCCCACAATGCAGCCGCACTGCTCCGCTGCAGAGGACGCATACAGTAGTTATCTCCAGTGTAGATCACCTGCGCTGCAACAATCACAACAGGGTTTTTGCGGAGCCCCCGTTTGGCCATGATATACAAATATTTATCCACTGATAAGGAACCGCAACGATTGCAGATAACCTCCTATTCCACTGCGTCAGAACTATTTTGTCTGCGCAGTCTCAACAATTACAAAATATTTCCCTTTCTCTTCCTCTTTTGACGCTCTAAACTTCTCTGTTGCTTTTTAATTCGTTATTAGGAGACTGGGGCTCCCTTAAGCCGCTTTAGTCAATGACTGTTTGTGGGGTTGTGGAAAGAAAGCAGAGGAGGAGAGAGGGAGGAGGCAGGAGGAAGGGGGGGGGGGGTGAATGAAAGACTGGCTTGATTTTCTTCGCAATCTATGGAACAAATAGCTAACATTTAACGTTTACACCCCGCCTGGCGACTCACTGGCGCTGCAGGGCCGAGCCGAGCCGGGCTAAAGTGTCCCGAAAGCCTTTGGAGGGGTTGTAAGTCCCCGGCTATCGGGTTCTCCATATCCCCCCCTTTAAATGACTGTCAAAGAGGCAAATATCGAATTGCACGGGGTCTCGGGCTCCCCGCCCTCTCTGGCTCTTTGAGCGCTCCCTGCCAGCCTGGCACCAGTAATGCGTTACTGTAACGTGATTAGCTACTACTCCTCCAAAGGGCTTCCAGGGGACTTCCTCTTTATTTCACAAGTCTGAACGCAGCTGTCACATCAACATTGAGTAGTCACATCATTCAAAAACTATCCAGAAATGGGCGACTTTTTATGATAGTTTATTGATCCTTGACTAATAATTTACCTTGTCAGTCAGCAGGAGAAAACTGATATGCAGAGACTTTGCAGCAGGATTTGAGTCTATTTGAAATATAATAGGCTCTATTAAGCCTTAAAACTAAAAAGCCACAAGAAAAATGGCTGTAAGAAGCAATTAAGCTACAAGTTTTACTTGAATGAACTGATTTGATGATGATATTGATGTGGTTCCTGTTACATGAGCAAGGGACTGAAAGTTTTGCAAAGTTCTAGCATTTCTGATTTGATTTATAGATCCTGTAAAGGTCCTCAAGCCTTAAAATGTAACATTTTAAACAAAAAAAAAAACAGTTAATTTATCTGATATAAAGTTAACATAGGCCTCCTTATATTACTAAGCCATATTCTTTTTTTAAAGCACATTAGTTTTACACTAACACATAGAGAACATTTTAAAATGCTGAATTAAGGAAACTCCATTAAATAATAACACAAATTTTCAGTTATGTTTGTACATAACATGGCGACCTGGACAAATTTGATGAGTCTGGAAACATTTCAGCCAAACTTAATTGTTAATTTATGAAATATCTCAGATTATTTGGTTGTATATTAGTGGATTATTTTCAATGTTCAGGTCTACAAAGGAAAAGTGTTTGACAAATGTGTCTTAATTGGATTATGTCCAGGTAAAACCAAATAACTATTGTCTGACACTAAAAGTTATAAAAGTTTTTTTAAAAATGCATGATTTTTAATCATCTTTTATAATTTCACAGCTACAGTAAATTGAGTCGTTCTCATTGAGCTGCAACTCTGCAGAACAGATCCATGAAACATATGTTCCTTTACAGAACAAAATGCTCCATATGTGCAACTGTAGGGTGATTTATGTTTAATTATATCATCCATACATTATTCTATTCTTCATTTTTGCGTATTACACAACAGTTGGTGTAAATCTGAAAAAAAAGTTGTTTTCATCGCTTGGTTCTGTATCAAAATGAATCCAAACAAAAATATAAAAAGATAAATCATACATCTGCATTAGGCTCCACATTCTAGGAAGCATACTGATTTAATCTTAGCAGATAAATGCAAAGTGAAGAGTATAAAATCTGAAGTATAGGGCACTAATTTTAGCAGGGATTACCTTCAGCTACACTCCAAAGTTTCCCAGATTAGACACACAGTCGTGTTTGGAAATAGCACATCCTTTTAACAGTGTATAGCCTTATCTACAAGAGGCCTGTGCATTGTCATTAATCTTCACTGGGCTAATTAAATTAATCCATCGCCTCTTGCCACTGGAATATAACGACCACCACTAAATCTGCTGCAGGATAAGGAATTTGTTTTTAAAATGAGAACAGTTCCTGCCTTTAATAGCCTGCAAAAAAGAAAGAAAGAAAACAATGCACCATTATCTGTTCAATTTATTTAACTTTTCTAGTGGATGCTTCCAAATAAAATGCACCTTTTAGGTTTTAGATTTTTTATTTTTTTTTTGGTGAACAGAAGGAGGTTGGAGAGTTGTGATTTTGATTGACAGTCCGTCCACAGGATCATGTTTAATCCCTGCCTCTCTCGAGCCTGTTCAGAACTCATTTCTCCACCACGAGATGGGGGACTCAGATGGTTGCCAGGGCAACAGTGATAGTGCTAAGCCATTTCCATTTTCTGCGAATGAAGAAGAGAGAGGGGGGGGGGGACATTTGCAACAGAGGTCGTCACAAAGTCATTCACAAACACAGCTGAGGGGCCCTGGTACTCAGAAGGAAATAGAATACACGTTACTTCCAGGAGTACTGCTTTCATCCTTTATTCATACTCGTAGAGGAAGTATTCAGATCATTTAGTCACTGAGGCGAAAGCAGGAATATCACTCAAGCCAAACCATTACTCTGGAGAAGCAACAAGAAAGTGAAACATCCATCCATGATGAAAAATACTCAGTTCCCTTCAATAACTTTTCATTATTTCAAGGAAGATGCATTTAATGCCCAATTCTGCTGACTGAAAGCAAGCTAATTCAATTTAAGCTATAAAAGAAAAACCAAAACATCTTCATTTATTAAGCTATGTGCTGTTTTACTGTTTATAAATGGAATTTTTTTTAAAGTAAATACACCTTTTAAATGTTTTAAAGTTTAATACTTTGCTGTCAAAATGATGTAAAATAGAAATGAAAAGAACCCGAAATCTTCAGAAGCCTTTATTCACATTCTAACTTCATTAAGGTATCATCCTCCCATACTGTAAAGCCACATCTAAAACCTTAGCTCTGTATTGAAAATTTTAAGTATTGAAAGTTAATTTTTAACTTTTTTGCATCCAAATTTATCTCATGATTATTTTCACTACAGCTGTTTATTGTACTTTAACCATTAATCTGTTTTCTTCATGTGATGGTAAATGACCAATTTGATGTCTTTTACTTGACATGATATAGAAATAAAAGTAAAAAGCAATGAAGACAACATGAAAAACAGTCATTAAAAAAGCAAAGTTATCTGTATAATCTAACATCACTGACTATTTCAACTAAAAGAAAATAACATTTCTCATTCTTTGCTTTTTGTTCATCTTTGTGCACAAAAGTCTTCATCGGTAAAGTAAACCGTAGCTACAGCTGATAGATGAATGTAATCAATCAGATGTATAATAATAAAGAGGGAAAATAACAATTATAAGTACTTCAGTCTTATATGTGTGAACAATACTTGAGTAATTTTTTAATTATGTGTTGTAATTCATGTACAGTTAAATACTTTACATGAATTCAGAGTTTGACTCAGTTTTCTCCAATTCTTCCAAATCTGTCATGACACCACGTGCCGCCAACTACTCCAGCTTTCTATTGCTTCTTTTTCCAAGTTTTGAGAGACATTTTAGATATGAATACATGAAACACATCTTGTTTTACATTTTCTTTATTAATGGAGGTGAATGCGTAAATTGAGCAAAATGTGGAAACTATAGCTTAATCCAAAATCTGCAAAGAGAATTTCTTCATTTAACTCAATATGAAGCTTTTTTTCTCCTTTATATAACCACCTCACCTTGAAACTGTAATTTATCCTAATAATTGAGTTGAGGACTGAAGTTGAGAGATTTTCCAAACCTTTTAATATTTGTTTACAGATAAACTCAGTTTAAGCTAAAAGAATAATGTTTGAGAATGTGACAAAAATAAAAAAATGCATGTGGTAAAGCTCTGGAAGCTTGATCGTGCGGATATAGAATGCATGTAAAAGAGGGAAACTTGGATGTTAAGGGTTTAGGCATGGCAAAAGTGACACACCAAGGCTTACCTGCTACATTTTTCCCTCCATCCTTTGTGTCTCCATAGAGAATCCAGTGCACAGCATCATCAGCATCCAGTGACGACGTCCACACGAGAAGATGAAGGTGAGCCAGCCTTTTTGATCAAAGCTCCCGTCTATAAAGCTCCAGGCTGCCCTTCACATACACACACAGACACATACATACACACATATTCCTCCCCACAACACTGAGAAATGCTTTTGCTTTCAATAATGTTGCAAAAAAAAAAAAAAAAAAAAACCTTCCATCTGTCTGTTTGGCATTTTAAATCAACTGTCTGCTTCACCTGCATGTGGAACACTGCTCCCGTCTCCCTGGGGTGCTGCTTACACACAACCAGGTTGACAGAGTCAGCGTGCCGTCAGGGTGTTAATGCACCGCTTGTTAGTTTTAATTAAGTAGCCTTTAGCCAAGTGATCAGTGAGATCAAGGCAGTTATTTAAATAAGCACCACAGGTCACCAGTAAACTGCAGGCGAGAGCGTTGGCTCCAGCTCTGCTCCTTCTCTCCATCACCTGGCTTCATTAATTCCAGACATCTTTGCCTTTCGGTTGACATGACACCACATCTGTCAGAACGTAGCCCACTCTCTCAGTCAGTCCTGGCATCAGTGGTCTCATTTTTATTTTCTGAACCAACCAACTTTCTTACCGAGCAGAAAGCCACAGGCGTCTGCTGAGTGTGTTTGGTCTGTGTATACACGATAAAGAAGAAAGTTAGGTGAAGGACAACAATCTGGTGGAGGAGCCTGATCAGGAGGAATAATGATAATAAGGGCAATAAGGTATCTCTCTCCAGCACATTGTTGTAGAGTTTGCATGCCGCCTATGAGGCTGCTTAAATTAAGCCACATCCAGCAGTTTTTTTTATTAACATTAAATATGCAAACATATTTGACAACGAGTAATGTAATTGCAGATGATGCTTAAGGCCTGCCTTTTTTGGGGGGAGAAAAACCCCTTTCAGAATATTCAAACTGTCCTCCTTTCACATCGAACCCCTTTAACAGCTTTTAAAAAGCTGATGTTTCAAAAAAGAATTGATAAAGAAGAGAGACGAAGATCCACAGGCAGAGGAGATAGAAGAGCTGCTTTCAGGCTGAATACATTCCAACACAGTCAACACATCTGATGAAAGGTCGGGATGTTGTTTCAAGAAAAAGCCGAATAAAACTTTAAATTAAAGATTTACACTTTGAAAGAACTGTTTGGAATTCAATTTGACCTAAAAAAAATCCAAATTGTTTTATCAAATCACTCTGCTATCAGTTTCGTGCAGTTGTGAGTTTTTAATGATGCTGATGAATAATATGTCTCTGTGCAAGAAGTAATATGACAACATTTTGTAAATGATGTCATGTTTTGACTGTAATTTATGATATTTGAAGCTTTTTTTGTGTTTTTATTATGCTAAAGAACGTGTTTATGGTAAAAGTTAGGTATCTGGAGCCATTTCCCATTTGGGTTCAAGAAGTTGAGTTGTGCTATCCATGTATCTGATACTTGACCACACAAAAGCATGACCATGTGGCAAAATGTGTACGCTTGAAGTCTTTAGTGGTCATTAAAGCAACTACATGTGAAGCCTAAAAACAGCATCCATGACAGTGATAATCGTGTTGTAGAAATAAAGAATTGTAGTTCAAACATGATTGTTGTAGCCAATATTTCTGAACAAGAAATGTTTTTTTTAATGCCAAACCATAAATTTAATGATCAAGTTAAATGTTGTTGTGTTCCTGAAGGAACATTTGTTTTTGATCTTATGTCAACACAACGATTCTGTGTTTCGCTGTGACATCCAATCACCCTTCTTTCCTTCATATGAGGACTTTGTGGCTTTAGACCTGACAGTGACATCTGCTCAAATGTTTTCCCTCATGCAGCTTATAGGGGCAGTGCTTTACATGGTGGAAGTATGAGTTGTATTTTAGTGTATAAACTTAGGACGGATATGGAATTTAAGCTAGAAGACTTGTTGGTGTGTCTGTTGCACTGAGCTACTCAGCATCAGAACATGATTCAGAGGAATGAAATAGGTCGGTCTGGAATCCATATTGTTGCCGAACCGAGACCTGAACAACTGCAGCAACCCTGGATCTACATTCATCTGCCTCCCTTCTTACCCTGATGCTCCCATCACTCTGGAACAAGGTCAATCTGGACTCATCCGACCACATGACTTTCTTCTATTGCTCCAAAGTCCAATCCTTATGTTCCCTAGCAAAGTGAAGCCTTTTTCTCCGGTTAGCCTCACAGATCAATGGTTTTCTCATGACGACACAGCTGTTCAGTCTCAATCCCTTGAGTTCCCTTCATATCGTTCATGTGGAAATGTTCTTACTTTCACTATTTAACATAGCCCTGAGCTTTACTGTTGTTTTTCTTCAATATGATTTCACCAAATATTTAAGCGTTCTCTGATCACCATCATTAAGGAATTTTTTCTGACTACATTTCTTCCTGGAAGATGATGGTTCCCCACTGTCCTTCCAGATTTTATTAATGTGTTGGACAGTTCTCAAACCAGTTTTAATAGTTTTTAATAGCATCTCCTTAGATGTTTTCTCTGCTTGAGGCCAATGATTTGACCCTTCTTAAACAGACTAACATCTTTTTCACAACCACGGGATGTGTCTTCCCACATGGTTGTTTAAGAAATGAGAAGCAACTCATTGCATCAGTTGGCGTTAAATAACTTGATGAAACTGAAAGTTAATCACCCATGCAGTAATTATTAAATAGGAGGCTCTGCCCCTATTTGCTTAATGAAATCCAGGTGATGACTTTGTTTTGGCCAGGCAGTGTATTATTCCATTTTTAAAAAAGTCTGTTGTGTTTTCATAATGTGGATGGAGATTTTGTCAGACAACATGGTGGTTAGAAAAGTAGGATTTTATGAAGGCACAGCAGAGGGCTGGGGATATTTTGAAAGTGACCACAGGTTAACATATTGGCAGGGTTTTTTTTTCTCTTTTTTTAAAATCCCAGTTTCAGACTTATTTCACTGTATGACAAAAGTAACTGAAAAATATGTAAATAAGAGCAGTCTCAGTGGGAGTATAGCAGAATTTATGGATATGATAACAGAAAAAAGGGTAAAACAAACTGATGTAAAACACCAACAAAAATCAGGATGTAGAAGTGAATATGCTTACAACAACAGCTGTATAACACCCTTTCCATGGTGTGCTGAATGTAAAACTGTAGAAACAGAACAACCCTGATATTTAGAGATTTGTTATTTCTTTTTTATTTATTATTTATTTATCTTTTTTTCAGACCCAAAAAATATCAGGAATTATATTAAAATAATTATAAAGTAATTGTCCATTTTTCAAATCATACAATGTAACAATCTTGTCTGGCAAATTATTATTAATTAGAAAAGACTTTAGTTTGTTATGTATGAAGCAGGGTGGATAGTTAAGAACTATCTCCAATCTTTTCACTCCAGCTTAAAATATTCATCTACTGTATGTAAAAACAGAACACTAATAAAAAATAATTTTTAAGCCAATAAAAGAATCAGGACGTTATTCAAAGCAAACAGGATGAGAGATAATCTTATAGATAATTCCTCATTATAACACAATTTTACAATATTTCTTGCCACATCGTGCACTTGAAACATTAAACCATAGAGGACTTAGACGGTCTCCTTAAACATTCTGGCCTTTGCTCATTAGGCACTATAATCTTATCTGATTCATTTTCTTCATGAACACATCAAGCCCAAACTGAAAACACGTGATGTTTGTGTTACGTCTCCCTGACCTCAGAGTGCTTCTTACAATGAAAACAACAGGTGTAAGATGAAAAGTGTGAGGTTCAGCAACAGT
Organism: Leptatherina wallacei; assembly: GCA_028567055.1. Classification (NCBI taxonomy): domain Eukaryota; kingdom Metazoa; phylum Chordata; class Actinopteri; order Atheriniformes; family Atherinidae; genus Leptatherina; species Leptatherina wallacei. The sequence continues at coordinate 5,036,438 of JAOXYM010000025.1, forward strand.
GAAAGTGGTGTTGTTTTTTAGACTGAAGTGTACAATGAGGACCTGATTGAAGTATTACCTTTTAACCTCATCAGCGAGGCACTGTGGCATTCCTGCGGTAACTTGGTTGTCTTTCTCTTGATGACAAAGTCCTTCCTGATTACTGCCTTGATGGCTTTTTGAAAGTGTTTTGATGTTGGAAAAAGAGAAGTACCTTGGAGGTTTGCTCCTCTCTAAAGGGGACATGAGTGCAGATTATGTTCCATATGAATCAAACATATACGTGAGCCTACAAATGCACACAGTTTAACAGATTTGGCTCATATCCATAACTGTGAGTTTAAGATGAGAGGAAAAGGCTGTTACAATCAGTAAATAACTCATGTGGAAAACATTCCTTATCAATCCTGCAACATACAAAACTGCTACCGTCTGTCTCCTTTTTTCTTTTTTTTTTCTCCTGGGTTAGGAAATAGGAACAGATCCCAAAAAATGAAAGGCTGCAATTTTCTTTATCATAGAACAAAAATCTTACCATTTTGGCCCATTATTAAGTCCGATCAGAGTGCAAGGATATTACTGCCAAAAGTATCAAAAGGTTATGGGAGCTATCAAAAGAAGTGACGTCAAGCTGTATTTAGTGGTGGAAAAAAAAAAGACTTGGCAGTTTAGATATATCCAAACAGCTCCAGTAAACAACCAGGGAACAACTTCTTGGTGGGGAAACTGCAAAAAAAAAAAAAGCAGGTCTGCTTTTTTGTATTCAGCTCAGGGATAGCGACATATCTACTTAAAAGTAGAAGGAGATGGATGAAAAGAGGGGAAAGAGACCTGAATAACTAGAAGCCCCCCAGGCATTTGCCACTCATCTGCCACTCCACCGATGTAGATCCTGTTTGATTTCTAACTCTTTAATACTTGATTGTATTATCTGGGGCGTGATAAAATAAGTCACTGTTTCAGCCGAGAGCAACAAAGTGTCAGTCAGGAGCCGGAGTGAAGATATGCTAAAAGGCTTTCTGAGCCTCCAGCGCAGACAAGCAGATACAGAGCAGATTATGCTTTATTAGCTGTTCATGGAGACTTAATTGTGAGATCAAAGTTAACTGTGTTCCATCAGTGCAAGGCAGAGCAGATTTCATTAGGCTGAGAAATATCAGTGCAATAATAGTGTCATCAGCACACAACAAGATCAGAACTCTGAGTATCTTTATATTATATTGGACAAACTGAAACAGGGAAGTCAACTATAGTATAATACATTTATGAGCTTGTAGAAGTTATGTTTACAAGACAACATTACTAACTAAAACATGTGGTTCAATCTTGCTCAGTGGTTACATTGATTGGTTGCTTTGGCCAATTACATTTGTCATTGGCAAAGCTGGAACAACCACCTCTGCAGTAGTACATAGACCAAAACCCAACAGACAATGTAATTAAGGGTCTACCCAGCAGTCTGTTAGAACAAAGTTATTTTCTCACTCACTGCTACAAATATATTGTCACTGCCAGGTTCTCTACTTTACTGCATCATAGTGTATCAACCTTTAAAATCTAGGATTAGACGTAAAATAATAAGTATCGTTGGTGGAAGAAACAGAAACCAGTTAATAAGCTACATTCTGAAGTGAAAGAAGTAAAGTACGTAAAATATATTTTTAAAAGTGACCGCAGAGTCCAGAGTCTTGGGGCCACTGAACAGAAGGCTGTCTGCTTTGTTTTCAGCTTAGTATGGGGCAACATAAGCAGGCCCTGGTCCCAGGGACTTGCCGGGGAGATATGGGCAGAGGTGGAAATGAACGAATTACATTTACTCAAGTTACTGTAATTGTGTAGTTTTTGTGAGTAATTTGTAATTTTCTAAGCACTTTCTGAAATAAGTAATTTTACTTTTACTCAAGTACATTTTGACCCAAGTATTTTACTTGCTAGACTGGAAACCTCCCCTGTTACTGAGTAAAAAATTAAATGCAGGAAAAAAAACAAGCCTGAACGGGAGAACGCCACTGGTTGTCAATATCCGCTGCCAATCTAATTCAGTGACGTTTGTAACACCAGTGCGAGGCCATGCCATGCTTGCCCGGGTTGAATTCGCACTGATGATGGCTGGTGCCGAGCAAGAGATGGAGATAGAGGAGGCTGATGGTTGCCAAGCGGAAACATTGAATTCCTGTGAAATAGACGAATTGGAAAGCGGAGGAAATCCTTGGTCATATTTCAGCCAGTTCTTTGTGTTCAAATGCAAACAAGGCAATAACTTCCTCATGCTATACATGCCCCGCCACTGGCGGGCCGCCAGACAGAGCTGTCAGTTTTCAAAACTTCCATATGAGATCTACGAAACGATGTGGCAGTAAGTAGAATTGGCCGACATATGCTTTTCCCTGTGTAACCCAAACGTTATATTTATTTAGTTTAAACCATCCACGTTTAGCAAAATGTGCCTTCATGATATCAATTATGAAAGTAAGTAAGTAAATTTTACTCAAAGTAAATTTTGGATTAAGTACTTTTTACTTTTACTCAATTTGATTTTTTGATGGGTACTTTTACTTGAGTAGAATTTAGCAAATTAAAGATACTTTTACTAAATTACAATTTTTTTTTTTTTTACTTTTTCCACCTCTGGATTTGGGTGCAGAAGCCCTCTGCTATAACCTGGTGCCTGTCAGTGAAGAGCTGACCAAGTCAGTAAAAGAATCTTAAATTGCATTCTGAAATAAACCAGCCGGTGCAGTTGCATCAAAATTGGAGTCACAAGTGAAAACATGGAGGATTTCTTCAGAAGCCTGGCTGCAGCATTTTGAACAACAATCAATAATCTAATTGTGATTAAATAAAAGCATGAATAATTATTTCCAGTTCAGGCTGTGACATAGTTAAGCAATATGTCTCAGATCATAAAAACAGGAACAATCCTGAGACTTGACAACAGCTTGTCAATTTTATTCCAGCTGGTCCTGCAGCGTCCAAATTTAGTAGTCTTGTTCACACTGGCACATTTGGGGAGGAAAAAAACAGGAAGAGCTGCATGTTGTACCTGTATGACTACTCCTACACTATAGGCTACCAGTGTCATTTTCTCAGCAGTGACACTTATAGTTTGGGATGAAGTTTGCAGCATGTCTAGTGTGCCTCAGCTGTTGGTATGAATGGTATTGCTGCTGTGTTGACATCACAATTCATCAGCATAAAAAAGTGCAGTATGAGTGTGCATGAATGGGTGAATGTGGCTTGTAATGTAAAACTCCTTTGAGTAGTCAACAAGGCTAAAGAAAGTGTCATATAAATGCAGTACAGTTTACCATTTTGCCACTTATCATTTTAATCAGCATGATTTGTGTTTCTTTCACTTCTTAACCACGACTCTTACCTTAAACCCTCACATACTTTTATTACCAGCAATGAAACGTCCTCTCTGCAGAAAGCATGCTCCTTAATTACACAGAAGATTGGATTTCTCCTGGACGGGTAGAATGAGCAAACTTCCTTTAACTCAGGTCAGTTGACTGAAGTACACCATTCAGGTCATGAGTATTGTGTGCATCATTTACTTTACTGCAGGACTTTATCTTAAACTCACATTTATAATGTGAAGAGCGGATGTCTATAAGTCTAATGCTTGTTTTTATTTGGCAGTGTCAAGTACTTAAAAGTGTGATGGCTTACACATTTCTATGTACACATTATAGATGTAAATGAATATGGCAGACAGCTGCTGCTGCAGCTAGGCAACAGCGGCAGTTTGCCACTGTTGCCATGCCGCTGACCCTTGCTTTAACTGACCAGTCTCAAATTGCCAGCTCGTTTTTTACGTCTTATCTGAGTGACAAAGTCTTTACTGCAGATCTCAAGCATCACGACGCACACACACATATCGGTTTACACAAATACATATAGAACACTCAGCTCTTTGACAGCTCTTTGACCCACACTGCCAGATAAGCACTCATCGTCACAGGAGAGGTGTGGCTGTGGATGTGTGTGGGGGGGTCTACCCGTTGATGTGTCAATCCTGCGACCTCATGAGGCTGTAGGTTAGAGAGTGGGGTTAACGGCGGGGCTCCCTGGGCTGCCCCTGGTTAACATGGCATCAATGAAGAGTTGTTTTAAGGTGTTAAAGAGAGGATGTCTGGTTACCAGTCACCTCACTGTAACCCAGGCAGCAGTCTCCCCACATCCCTTTTCTTTTACTGATGTCTTTTTGGTCAAACAGTTTAATTATAGGCCAGTCCCACCAAGGAAGTTAAGAATCCACCACCAAGATTAAAAATCATAGTTTAGTATCTTTGGGAAATCTTTGTGCTGTACACGACAATGATTAAAAAAGATCACCTGTCTGTATCAATCTGAACTTCGGATTGCACCTGCATAACCCTTCACACACGTGGCATCCCTGTTTCACATCATTCGGTACACATTTGGCGCTGCAGGTGTTTCTGTTGTATACACTCAACAAGTGTGCAACAATGAGGCCAAACAGAAACAGCAGGAACTTGAATCAAAGAGCAAAAGAAAGAGGGTGTAGACTTTAGGAATAATAGTGTTTTGTTAGAGAAAGATGAAATGGGCTTTTAGTAGTTGAGGAAACTGAGGGAATCAAACACTTCCTGGCTTTAAAGTGGAAACAGCGGAGACTTCCTCCCTCATATGCAGGTAGAGGAGGCACCATCAGGGAGGAACAAAGACGCAGAGTCTAAACATGAAGCTTTACGCCATCACCACCTATGTCTTGGAGGACAGACACAGAGCTTGTGTGTCCATATGTGTGTATGGAGTGTGTGCGTGTAAGCTTGTTGGCCTCTCTTGGGGTGGTAACACACACCGTGGTGGTGCGGTGCGGGGGAGGAGGTGACTGGCTCAGCAGCGATTTCTGTGGAGCTCATTCCAAAACCGGTCACAGGGTTAAGTGCCATAGTCATACACCCACATGCAGACACACACACACACGAACACTGGAGCCATTGAGTCGGATGTACAGAGTAGACGCCGCTGGAGGGGGTTCCTCTCGCTCACACACAGACACACACACGCCCAGACTCACACGCATTCATGGTAAACGGGAGCTGAAAGGAGAGAGTGACCACACAGGCTGCAGGAGATTTATGACCAGCATCCTTTAATTTCTGTGTAATTCAGAGCTATTGTAGAAACCGTACCGGTGTAATCACAACAATGGCTAGCTCTTCAGTGAGAGGCAGCTAAGGTTAAGAGGCTACCTGACCTAAATAATTAACAAGATATTTCTTCTCCTTTTTCATTTTCCTCTAGTTGAATCTATCTATTCAGGAAGCTCTGATGTCCCAAACTATATACTGTGTGGTTTAAAAGATATTCTTTTTCTAATTTGGCTTAACTGGCATTTAAAGGGCAAATACGTAAAATACCAGCTAACAAACAGTCTGCCTAACTAGTCAATATGAACAAAGAGTTAGCCACTTTCAGTTAGCTGAAATAGCTCTGACTACTAAAACAGAAATTACATTTTGTTGGTGAGGATATAATTTAGACCACTCAGATGTATCTTATAGATTCTCACTAAAAGACACTATAAAAATTTTTGAAGTATAGCTGGAAGTGGCAAAAAAATTGCTTTGAAATAAAGTTCTGTTGGTTCAAATGGTTGTTGTGAAATGTTGGGAGTATTACTGTACACCTTGACCTTATTTTCAGTCCACTTCTTGTGTCATTTGGCATACCTCAGCCTTTTCTCCCTCTTTCCTTAAGAATGGCTTCTTGACAGCCCCCCTTCCATGAAGAGTATCTCTGAGGAGGCTTTAGCCAACAGTAGATGGATCAACTGAAAGTCCAGGGGCATTTATCAAATCAGGTCCTGTGTCAGATCTTTGCTCATTTCCCACCCACTTCTCATCTGCTGTAGATAGTTATTTTAGATCGGACACTTTTTCTTTCGTCCTCCACTTGTCCAGTTTCCTTAAATACGTTAAGGACAAACTGCACATCCATGCTGAGAGATATTCCAAGTGTTCAGCTAATAGCTCTTTGGGAATCAAGTTGTTGGTGCAAAAATACTCATTTGTCTGTTGGTTTTGACATTTTTCACACATGCAGCTAAAGAAATGGGAGGCAATGAACAAATACAATCTGTTCTTATGCTTAAATGAGTCATAAGCAAATGTGATGTGCCTGAAAAAAACCAAAAAAAAACCATAATTCCTATGAAAATGAGTTCACCAGCTGTAGATGGATTTTTAGGCGTGACACTTCTTTTATCCAGTTTTTTAGATGAAGCAACCCTGCAAGCTAGTTCAGGCTGACAACTCAAGCTGCTGTGCTTCATGTGATCAGCCTCAAACTTTAATGCTACATATCAAACATACCCATCCAATATAAGCTGCACACTTCCTCCTTTGCTGTTTTTTTCATGCTTGCTGCCACTACCGCCATGATCACTGCATATTGCTTGTTTTTGTTTTGTCCCCTTTCCTGTCATCCTCGCTCATGTGATTTGTTTCCTGCCTTCTGCTTGTCATGGCTCTGGCTGTCTCTGATTCAGTGATCTGGTTTGCCTATGCAATGCATTTTGGAAGACCTTCAAGCATGTAACGTTCCAGTACCTATGTGTCTGAGTCCTGAGGAACTTGCCTGCTGTTGGCTGATGAAAGTGCCTCCAGCGCTCGGAATTTCAATTCCGTCTCCTCCTCTGCTTCTTAATGGCCCCATAGATCTGATCTTGGTTCCTCTACTGGCCCGCTGTCCTGTCATCTCTTCTTGAGATGGAAACTGCTCTAACTGGCATAGCTGCATGGCTCTCGGCATTGGAGGCTAATATGTCCTCTCGAGCCTCTTCACCGGTTGTAATGGGCCCCTCTGTATAGTCTCTAGTGTTTGCACCGGCTTCCTGGTTTCTCCTGATGTCACTCCCGTTGGACCCTGGAGAGTGCAGTTCCAGTGCCAACTATAGGCTCAAGGTTTCTGTCTCCTGCAGTTGCTCTTCCTGGTTCTCTCAGGAGTCGCACTCTGTCAGGTGTGTTGTTGAATTCTTCTCCCACTTCCTGGACTCTTTGCTTCTGCATTTTCTTTTGCTCAAGTTTAGGGGGAGTTTATACGCAGAACTAGTCAAAAGTTTTGACACAATTACCCACTGGAATCCGTGGGAGAGTGTGTCCAAATTTTTTACTGGTACTTAATATGTAAAAAAAATCTATTGATATATGAATGAATACAGGAAAACATGGCCTATTCTTTTTAATGCTTTTTAAAATCTGTAAAGCACTTTGTGCTACACTGTATTGCGCTCTAGATAGATAGATAGATAGATAGATAGATAGATAGATAGATAGATAGATAGATAGATAGATAGATAGATAGA
>JAOXYM010000025.1:5062908-5077158 GCA_028567055.1 Leptatherina wallacei
TATATATTTGTGTGTAAAGCTTAAAAGATTTTAATAATGATTAATTGCTGAAAATAATATGGTTAATCGCGATTATTCACATTGTTAGACACAAAATTAGTTTTTTTTAAACTTAAAAAAAAAAGCTGCATTTTTAAGGAGCTAGTATAGGGACATAGGTTTTTTAACTTGCATCTCCATATTTGTAAGTGTAACAACAAACAGGTGCAAATCAGATCCGCATTCCATTTCCATTCAGTTCTGGAAATACAAGTCAGTTTTACAAGCACAAAACATTTGTTCCACTTTCTACATGCCTACTCAATAACCAATCAGATTTCTCTAATCCCTAACCAATCACAGAGAGACGAGGGCAAAGTTTCTGTATCCACAACCAAACTTTACTTTGTGTGTAAAAGTACTGCATCAACCGTCTGACCAAGGCCAGTGTGACCGGTCTATGGATACTCAAAGGTTACATTCTGGAGAAGGAAAAATATGTCTATACAATAAGCTAATGATAGTTGCACTGGGTATGGTCAGCTCTCTGTGTAATTGGTTAGGGATTAGAGAAATTTGATTGGTTCTTGGCATGTAAAATGTATGATGAATGAGTTATACTTGTATTTTCTAACTTGTAGAACAAATCCATACAAATAGATCTGATTTCTGCATGTATTTATTACAATTTCAGAGATGGACAAACATGTTACAAAACTTGTGTTCCTAATCTAGCCCCATGCTTTTTAACAGTAGTATTCACTTTACACATTAGCAGTTTAGCTAATTGCTCTATTGTGCCATTCAACAGAGTATCATTTGTATGACTGCACCTTCACGGTTAAAGAAAAGTTACCTAGATTCACTTTCAGATAATACTGCTTCTCATACACAGGTTGTCAAACAAGTTCAAATGAATGCATCTGCAACCCATTTGTGAATGTTCCTGGAAGATCAGAAAAATCCCCTCCTTGAAAATTGAACGAATAAATTAATTTCAAACAACATATCTGCCAGTATTCTGGCAAATTAAAACTCACAATTGAAGCTTTGAGGGTCCAGACAAAGCAACTATAATTCCAACAAGCTTCTTTGTTTTCAACATGTGCCACTGAAACTAAACTGCAGAACACACTGGGACGAGCGCACGGCTTCCACTGATTCAGTGATATTGCTGTGATGCAATTATTTGTGTGTTCATTAGACAAATGCTGACGACAATGTTATGGTGAAGGTGAGATGAATTATGTTGGTATGAAACTGATTTGCTGTGCGAAAGTTTGTTTTAAATCCCAGATTTAAGTGATTCAGAAAACCTGATTAATGCCCAACTGAAAGTAGTGTAAAGTAATACATAATATAAGCTGAAATTTCATATGGGTGTTAAAATTTATTTGCAGTGCCTCAAAGTGAAAACAGTGGCGATAGATTGTTGTTAAAGCAGGTTAGGAAGGTAACTGTTAACCTCGTGGGTGGGAAGCTTTGATGGTGGGTGGGCGGCGTGCATGTGTGGGGGCGTGCAAAGAAGCCACATATTCACATATCACCGCCCCTAATCAGAAAATTTCTATCAGTAGATAAAACAAGGAGGAACAACACCTCGGACAAGATACGCCTACACTAATCTCCAACACTTATCAATGTTTCCCTGCTAATATCTCCTCCTTTAGTTTTCCTTGTGTTCCCTCCCCCCCCCCCAGCAACACTCCACTAAGCCCCCCCCCCCCCACCCACCTACCCAACCCTGAGTATACACACATACACACATGCTTATGTTGCCCGACTCGCCATTGTATACGCCGGCTGCCGTAGCAATGTGCCGCCTTGTGATACTGAGAGAGGGCAGTTCAGCCGCTCATAAAGACCAGGCTATAATCTCCTCCCAAAGACAGGTCCACCTACCCCATCCACACACACAGTTCTGCAAACACACAACCTCGCCGTGTCCTCGCCATGCAGCACCTACACACATACACGGTGACGACTTAAAGCAGCACCCAGAGTGACACGCACCATTATAAATAGTCTAATCTATATGGTAATAGTGTTGTATTCTACAAGCAGAGAATAGGGATAAGATAACATTGTGACTTCAGGGTTTGTACTGCCTTCTATGGTAATTGTTATCAAAGGTTATTTGGGATGACATCGGCGGCTTCTTGTGATTGGCTGGGCCCTGTTATTTACGATATGAATTATGATAACCATGATGTCTCTCTGTTCCTTCCAGTAGCCGGTGCCTCGCCAGCCGCCAGATACAATAAATTGCTATCGTTAATCACGGAGCTTTGTTCTGCCATGATTACCCTCCACCGCAATAAGAGTTTTATTTAAAGGAGAATATGGATTTGTCATCCTTCTGGCGGTAAAATGAAACTGACAATATTTTATGTCCTGACATTTAATTTGTAAAAACGGACGCAGCCTGCATTTGCATTTTATGACACCCTCATCCTCTGCCTCCCTCTCGCGCTGATCTCGCTCTCCTCCCTCCTCCTCGATGTCTTCCTCTCCTTTCATACACAGAGTGGAGGTGACATTTGTGGATCAGGTTGGGGCTGGAACGAGAGCAGAGGAAAAAGAAAAAGCGAGGCGATGAATGCTTTTGAATGTCGGCCAGAGTTTACGTGGTTGCTCGCTGTCATTTTGCTGCAGCACATCTCCTGGAGGACAAAATGCAATAAAAATGATTCAGCTGGCAAATCTGTGTCATTGATTTATATAACAATATAGCACATGTGGGTCTCTTATCTTACTGGTATCAATACATTCTTCTAGATGACACCTGATCATGCATTCATTGCTAACTTTATATTACAATAGAAGCTGCTGGCACATGTGGAAGATACTGAAGCTTGTTTGGGCTCTTCAGGCTTGATTGTTTAAGCACAAATCAAAACTTTTAAAGCTGCATTCACCTGATAGAAAATTGATGCTTTCTTTTTACAATTTGCTTCAGAGTTTAAAATCTTGTTGATAAGGAAACAAATCTGACCGGTAGTGTCATATATAATGTGGAGTACAGAGTTGTCTCACAGGTCAGCTGCTATGTAGCATATCCACAACAACAAAGCAGCTCACAGGAGCTCAAGGCACAAATACATCTCAGAATTATTTTGAGGTGAGTCATGTTTCCCCGCTGTGCTGCCAAATCCTCTTTTAGTCATGTCTTTTATCATAATTACCACAAGATAACATCATATCATGAGAAAAGTAGGCCAAGACTGTAACAGAAATTGTCATGGATTGACTATGCATTTTAAAGCAATAGCAATGATTGGTTTTGATGGCACTGACATTCAATATGCACATTCCGAAACTGACACACCGCACTTCAGAACAGCACCACGTTAAAGATGCATATTACTCTACTGCACCACATAACAGGCCAGCAACTTGATGTCAACATTGGCCAGTTTGGACGTGCCCAACGGCTTATCCAGCAAAGAAATGTAAGAGTGCATTATTGGAGGAAGTTAGGTGTCTGGCCTTTTGTTAAACTTTTGTCCACTGATGACGACACAGTTTGCAACTGAGAACCACTATTTTTTGATACCTGTTGAGATCCAACATTTCAAGTTCTGAACTTTGTTTTTCGCTTTGGTTGGGGAACCAGCAACCATGCACAGTGCACGGCCACTGGAAGGGCCTCTGCTGTGACATTAGGTGGTAAAATAAGATGCATCTAGGTCAGGGATGGACAAAGTAGGTCGTCAAGGGGCTACAGTCCTGCAGGTTTTGGATGTTCCCCTGCCGCCCCCCCCCTTGACCCATTAATCTGATTCAGGTGTGCTGCGGTGGGAAATATCCAAAACTTGCAGGACTGCGGCCCTTGAGGATCTACTTTGCCCATCCCTAGTCTGGGTTGTGCACACTGAATGGAAAAGTGTGGTGTTTGCAGAACTATTCAAATTGGGAGCGATTTTATAAGAGCAGCGGTTTCAGACTCCCAAAATGCCAGTTCTGTTTGGACAAAACAACTGTAGCAGAATCATCTAAACCTGGCTCCTATGTGGACAGGGCATCAGGAAGCCATGTTGCGCAGAAGACCCTAAAGTTATTTAAGGTAGGCCTTTTGTCTGTATGGAGAAGGCCATGTGACTGTAGCTGGTTGCATGTGAGATTAATTTTAGTTAGTTTGATTTCAGTTATGTTTTGGTTACGTTGTATTGGTTACGTTCCTTGCTATTTTTTTTGTAATATGCACACATAAAATAAAGACTTGCCACTTTCAAAGACTTCTGCCACCTTTAGCCACTCTGGCCACAAAACCCATAAGTCTGAAGCGTCATTTTTCCTTTCACTTTAAGTCACTGTGTCATTGCTGTTTTACAGCCCATTAGTTCACATTACACAGAACAACCAAACAATGTTTGGTTAAGTTAGGGCACTGAAAACTGCACAAACTGATCCAATGATTGATGTACCAGGATAAGTTACAGTAAATGGATGCTATTATTCAAAAAGTCTTATTTCAATAAGAAAAAATGCAACAAATAGGAACCTTGTGACTCTTTTCCAGGACAAACAGCATACATGTATATGACCTCTGATGAAGTTGAAAAGGTTACCGTCGAAACATGTCAGGTATTTATGACAGTTTATGTGTCAGATAAAAACTGGTAAATCAACAATATACAAGAAAAGGGCAGAATTGTTAAATAGAAAACAATGAAATTAAAATGCAAAGACAACAATGTTGCTTTCAAAAGGGAGTTCTGAAATCTTTTCTACATAATACTAACATTAAGTTTTAGTTGAAATAGCTGAAGCTACAATGTGTGAAAAAATAAACATCTGTAATGTAGTGTTTTGTATTATGTCTGTGACGGAGCAGATGGCAGTAAAAAAGCTGATGACAAATACGACTAACAGGAATCATTCAGACTGAACTTTGCTGATAAACTTGGAGAAAAACAGTAATCGTACCGCAGTTATTTATCTAACTCAGTACTACTTGAGGTTTTGTTTAACCCACCCCACCCCCAAAATACTGAGGTTTTACTTAAAAATTAAAAAAGAAAAAAAACACATTGCATCAAGCCATAATGACTTTAAAAAAAAAAAAAGCCTAGAATTTCCCTTTAAACATAAATATGGCTGCTATATCAATATAGACGCTCTTAATAAATGGATCTACTGCTGTTTACTATTTCACTGCCACCGGGATCCATATTTAAACAGGCTACAAGTCTCACAAATACTCACTCACACACACTGTAAGGGCTCTCTGGGAGATAACCGCGTTGAAGTCGAGCTATTTCCTTTTCCTGTTTGTATGGTGCCAGGCGAGCCACCCTGCTGCCACCGAGGAATGTTGATAATGCTGGCCCTGGGCTCCAACACACACACACACACACACACACATATGCACATCGGCACACTCAGACACGAACAGTCAACGCCCATGTTATTTCCACCAACGGCTAAAAACTTAATACGTGTAAACATGACGGGGAATAAACTCATGAAAAACAAAAAAAGAAAAAAAAGAAAAGAAGCCTCCAGAGGAGACTTTGAGTGACTTTGACCCTGCATTGCCTCGGCTAACGCTCTCACACTCTCTCACAAGTATACACACCTCTCTTTCTCTCAGCTCCACCTTCCTCTCACTTTCCTGACCTTCCAGTCCAGGAGGGATGGAAAGAGACAGCGAGCCCACTGGAACCTTGGGCTGAGTTATGCAGGAGTGAGCTTTGAATAATTGTCCCGCAATATGAGTGTCTCTGATTAATTGCCTGAGATAAGGTCTGCTTTCCTCCCCACTCCTCCCATCTGCACCACCACACTCATCCCCTCCATCCCTCCCCAGCTCCAGCTCCAAGGCCTGCCTGAGCTCCCATAATCAGCCCGGACTACTGAGAGAGAAACTATTTAACTGACCCTGTCATCTCGGAGCACGATGATGGCTGTCCTAATTACTCAACAATAACAAAGGCCCTCATTTAGCTCTGACGGCTGCCTGCAATCAGCAGTTCTATGAATAACTTAACAAATAGGAACGAGGGTGGGGGGGAACGTGTTTACAGGCACATTAATTCAAGGCCAAAAGACAATACGTGTCACCTCCGGCTAACTTGGGATTCAGGTGACAATCAGTGTGTGTGTGTGTACTTTAGTATGTATTTGTAAAAAATGCATGCATGCGAGTTGGGATTTGACTAATTAAAAGGTGGATATCCATTCTGTATTTTTATGCTGGTGCTGCCGACGGAGGAGATTTTTCTATACAGGGTGTGAAATGTTTAATTTGTTTTGATCACCTGCTAAATTGGTAACCGATTTGAACCTGCTGTGTAGATACTCCACCAGCCAAAAAATGTGTTTCCTCAAATAACCGAGTGCCTGCTGTCATTCAAATATGCTTATATGTAATCGGTAAAAAGATACAGCCATGAATTTATATGTGGAAATGTCCCAGGAATGGCTCATTTAAAAGAAAAAAATAAACTGAAGTGTGTGTCTTGAAATAAATCTGGTAATATTTTACAGTTCTGCTTCCTAAAACTTGGTGAACACGGGAAAATTTCCGCTTTTCTTTTTTTAGATTTGGCAGTTTTTATGCGAAAGAGTGAAAGAGTTTTATTATCAGTGGGAAAGCTTTTCAAATACATCACAATGTGTGTAAAAATGGTAAAAGGACTGAGTTCTTTCATTAAACTAAAGTACTAATGCCACAAATTCAACTTAAAAAAGGCCTCAGAGCAATGGTGCCTTTTTAGCAAAATGGCTCCTTTATTATAGCATTGCTTACTATAAACAGGGCTCTAAATTAATATTTCCTAAATGTGAGTTAAAAATTAATTTAGGCTTTTATAAATGAAACATTGCTGGTCAGTTTGGCAGGTGATGAATGGTTGCTTGTCTTGGCAGTGCTATCACTATATTTCCCATGAACAATGATATGACGTATCATCCTACCATGCCTGGTGTTATTCACACGCTACTGCCTTCCTGATCAAAGTGCAGTTGAATGAGGAGCGAAATTAAAACGAAGTGACCTATAGAATGAAAATAAAAAATGTGGCAGTGGTTGGATGGTGTAAAGAATGAGGCTGGTTACAAGAAAAGAAAGGAGGTGGGGGAGAATGTCATTGAGGAAAAAGGAGGTGAAAGTCATTTATAGCTGACACACAGTTTGCAGTCGCGCAGGCCAGAGTTCATGCTAACGCAAACACCAAGCTGAGGGAACTGAGATTACCCAGAGTGGCAAAGACTCTGAAGAGAGCCCTGAAGACATTTAATTACACGTCCATTAACCCTTTAAAGACGCACTATGTAACTTTCCGACCTTAAAACTTTGTGTTCTGGAGTCGTTTGATGGCACAGTGACATCTATTATGTTCATTTCTGGAGCTGCCGTAGCCCAGCAGCATCTTGAGGCTGAGAAACCACATTATGCAACTTTATCTTCCAGGATACCGAGTTATGTTCCAGCTGAGATTTGCTGTACGCAGCACGTCACACGTTAGCAAGCAGATATGAACGCCCACCATGGCTGATTCTGCAAAAAGTGCAAGTGAAAATTATCAGAGAAGGAAAGAGAGAAGGACACACTAAGAGATAAGACGTGAGTCAAGACTGTCTTTAACTGGCTGGAGAGAGCTCACTGTACAGGCGGGATGCAAGATGGATGCCAAGTAAGTTGTCGATAGGGTGCGCGTCACTCAGAAAATCTGCAAAAGTTCTGTTGTGTGATTTTAAGACCGACATACATGATGGCATCGTCACTATTCTTGATGTTGTGCACATTCACAATCAGCAGCCTCAATTTTAGTTGAAATATTATTTTTATAATGTGACTATCATTATCATGTATAACATTTTACAGGTTCTCATGGTTCTTAGTGAATCAATCATGCTATAAAGTAAATTTTATCATTCCCTGATTGATTTTAAGCAGTAAAATCACTTGGTTGTGATGATGAAATTATCATTTTTACGAAATGACATGGACAACATTAACACCATTTTACCCTTCACATGTAGTTGCTCTCATGACCACTAAAGGTCACATATTCTTTGAACGTAATTATTATTGTCCATATCTGGTTGCATTGAAATAAGCCACACAGGTACATTTTGGGGAGGACAGCCTCCTCTCTAATTTGTTTTTGTTATTTGTTTATTTTATGCCGACAAGTGATAACGACCACTGAAATAAATTAAACTGAAAAATTGAAGAAATATTGGCAATCAGCTTCCATCAAACTCGACTCACATTAGCAATTAAAAACGTATATATAACTTATTAGATGTCTCTCCACTGAGCAAAGTGTGACCTTGGATTTTTAGATCAGTGGGGTGCTTTCAGTTCTACAAAGAATAGTAATTCTGAATGATAAATAAGCAGCATTTTATTATCATAGTATTGATACTGAAGTATTGATATGTTCATATACGTTCCATTTGCAGACTTCTTATAGATAACCGGGGGATATACAGACCATGTAGAGTAAATACAGTCATCATATTAAAAGTTAATGATACCAACAAGACGAGATCTGATTTCAGTAAAAGTAGAAATAAGCATGAAAAATTTGTCTAAACTCAATATGCATGTTTAGCTGTGTATTTGAATTAAGCCAAGGAAGCCATCCGGCACCCAAAGTATCAGCCCCTGTAACCACAGATAGCACCTGGACTTTGTTGAAAAGACTATTTACATATCAAACATCCTCCCTTCTGTTGTTGCACCCTGCATAGAAGACACGAACAGAAAAGAAGGGCATTTCCTCAGGAAAGAAAAAATACATAAACTAAACATGGAAGCGAAAAGAGTTATTATGGAGGCAGGCAAACTGTGTAGAATTCAGTTTACTGATAAACACACCGGGCCTTTATAGTGTTACAATAAAAAGGCAGACCAGGACACAGGCACACAAACGCACACAAACAGAGCAGTGAAGACAAGTTGTATAAAGTTTGACTAGAATTTCAGAAGGTTTGGGGAGAAAAGATAGAGAGAAAAGGGGGAGAAAGAAGATCTTGGGGGGGGGGGTGGAAACAGATGGTGAGGGGAAGCCAAGCGAACACTTGACACTCAGCTAATAGTAAATCCTCAGCTTTATACTGTAATTTACTGCAGAGCCTTCAGGCCAAACTGCCTTTGAAGTGCTCCGAAATGTCAAATCAATTATTACTTAAATGAAAAAAAAAGAAAAAAAAGAAGAATTCAATTTACGCATTTCATGATAATCGGCAACATTTCAAGATAGAAAAAAAAAAAAAAACAATTTGAGCCGATTTGAGCCCTGGCTCCGTTTTTCTATGCAATTCTTTTTATTCATCCTGCTCAGATATGCTGATTGGAATATAAAGTTGTTGATGATGGCGTCTTTTCTTCGTCTTCTTCTTTCTTGTGTCACGATGATCGCGGAGTAAGGAAAATCAATTTGGCAGCATAATACTCTCCATCAATTGGAACCAGGCAATAATGATGTTCTACACCTGTGAGTGTGTGTCTGTGCAAGTGTGTGCGTGCTAAGTGAGCGGTGTAAGGGAGAGTAGCGTGGAACAATATGCCTTCTTCATGATTCATTACGTCCTAATGTCGCTACATGAATAAAGACAGCGCAGGCCTTCTGAATTACACACTCTTCTCACTAATGGCTCTGAAAATAGGCCGATCCAGCTGCACACAGCTGTCCCCCATGTTGGTTTTTTTTCATGGGTAGGTAAAGCAGAGGAGCCATGAGGTGTGTAGCTTCTCTCAGTGATGTGCATGTTTTTCTGTTATATATTTGATTGGTTACGCATTGAGGTCATACATGTAATAAAACTTGCCAGTAGTTCTCTTGGCTCTTTAAAGGTCTCCCCCCCCCCTCATTTCAGTCTCGTCTTTGTACCAGACCATGTTCAGAGGAATGTGTTTTTATGTTAAGACACTCAACACTGATCTATGAACTGCTCAAGCATAGAAAGGCTCCTAACTTAGTGACGAGCCACCGTGTTATTTACATATAGGCAACTTAGCTAAGAATCTTTCTATTCTTACTAGCAGTCTGTTGCAAAGACACATCATTTGTTCTAGTCTCTTTAGTTAAATGTGTAAACCTTCTATGAAAAATGACAAAAACAACAACAAACTACTATTTATAAATTAAATAACTCTTAGTCCAAAACCTTGCATATCTCAACAGTGTTATGTGCTGGGTGTCTGGGGGAAAAAAGACTAATTAGAGGACAAAAAGGGGGAAGTTTAAGGCTTAAAAAAACTATCTACAGCATATAAAAAGTGTGTCAAAGTTGTTAAGAAATGGGAAGAAATCCAGCAAAGACCAGACCAAGTGACCTGTGAGATGTATCTGGACCTTCAGTTGATGCTGAAGCATCATCCAAATTGATCTCCATGGAAGGGTGGCTGTCTAGGAGCCATTCTTAAAGAAGGGAAACAGGGAGAAACGTTTAGGTATTCCGAATGGGACAAGAAGTGGACTGAAAATTTGCAGCAACAGGTCTGATGAATCCTCCCTAGAGTCCCGACCCCAACATTACTGAAGCAGTGTGGGATCATCTTGACAGAGAATGGAACAAAAGGCAGAAACTTATAAGGAAGAGCTTTGGAAAGTCCTTCAAGAAGCCTGAAAATCTTTCTGAAGAATACTGATAGAAATTAAATGAAAGGAGTTCAGACTTTCAAGCTTATTAGAACTGTATGAACTCTGATTTTGCCTTATACACCATTTCATCAGATCTTTTTCATATACTTCAATCATTCATATTTCAATTATTTTCTGTTTACTTGTATATAAATAAAGAATATTCCAGGAATTCTGGAGACATTTGCACTACTGTATATAAACGGTAGTACTGTAGATCTACGTTCCAACCCTCAGAAAAAACCACACTATCAAGACTGATTGTTGGTTGAATATTGATAGTGCTCTTGATGCCTCAAAACCCAATTTTCCATCAACATGTCAAAAACACGTGATTGCTTTGCTCAGTGCTGAAATATTGTTTATTTGGAAGATATTCATTTACATACATATCTGATTTGTGAATGAAATGTGATTTAGTGAAAGAGGCACTTTCAATGCAAAAGTGTGGACACACATAGGCCTACCTATCAGAATGAATTGGTGTGTGTGTACAAACTTATATGGTAAAGTCTATAGAACTTTGAGTGCAGTGGTCACACAGCAGATCTGAAGACTAGCCTGGTAGCCATCATTGTAAATCTGTGGTTGGCACAAGTATGAACAACAATGACAAGATAAATACATGGATACTGAAGACTTTTTGCAACTATATAGCCACATCTTGATAAGGTCAAAAATAATTGCAGCATCCATTCTCTGATTTATAGCTACAGATTTACTGTGTGGTTGAGAGGGGCTGATGAAGTGTTATGACACTCTACATCAACTTGTGTGTACCAAAGTGAAAAAGTCACCCACAAACTATTTGTGTTTTTTTTTCTTTGAGATAAAAAATAAATAAATAGTATTTGGTACACATTTACAATGGGTTTTCATTTATATTGGAATATGAATATACAATGCATGTTAAACTAATGTTTAGAACTGCATCAGCTTGCATTCAACTGAATCACATTGAACTGAACCAAACTGTTCTGAATGAAAATGTATCTCAGTGTCAAATATTCTTATTAGAAAGTGAGAGAGAGAGATACACCCCTAATATATATTCCTTCCTTAGAGTGCTATTTTCCACATAGTCATTATATTTGTGGACATTTGTCTGGATTAGGTTTACGTGGCAAACATGCTGATTCAGTCATTTAAACTGCACTTGAGTGCAGCATAGCCCTTCCCTGTTTGCTTTGCCCTTTCATATATAGACGAGAACAAGGAATCCAGGATGCATCATGTTCATGTTCCATGTTAATTATCTATTTCTCATTGCTACTCAGCTGTCTCTTGTTTTTAATTTCGAAGAAAATATGCAGTTTGAAACAACAAACCCTAGGGAAGATGCACACCATAACAAAGCCACAGCGTGAACAAAACAAACTTCACATTGGCAGGATGGAGGATATATATAAGTAATCTTATTGTATCAGGAGAATACAACATTATGGCTAACATTTGAACAAGATTGCTCAATACTGTTTCAACCCTGGCAGGAAGTCGACCACCCTACAGGACCAGTCATGCAGGCCTGGTGACTCCTGACCTGAGTCAGCTGTAGACTGGATGAATGGGTGGAACAAAAAGTCGGTGAGGAGGGAGAAAAAGAGGAAAAAGGGCAGACAGACACACCGCCAAGCACCCACATCTCTTTCTCGCTCTCTATTCCATGCCTTTGTGTACCGTGTGGAATAACATACCTTTTACTCTCCCCCCCCCCCTCCCTCTTTGTAAAGCGATCAGGGCCTCTGATAGTGACGGTGATTACAAAACCACAGGAGCAGCCTCCCCACCAAAACAAAGTGTTTTTCAGCTTCTGTTTTTTCAGGGCCTGGCGCCACCCGGAGTACCGTAAACAATAAACACAGGCCAACGTGAGGCTGTGCTCTACCTGACTCCCTCTGGGGCGACAAACACACATCATCACAGGTACAGTGTGTTATTGTGAGCAATTGCTGGTGCATTCAGAGGCAGAGCGTGCAGAATGAGTGACAGCCAGAAGTCTGCGTACTTCCCGTGAACTTCTCATCAACTGAACACACACACTGTCACAGCAATGTTTCACTTGCTTGTCTACATCACCTGTCTTTTGTCTACTCAACTACAGGTCTTGTGCAATGAATTTTCCCAAAATAAAGAGCTTTACACACATGTATGCTCTACGTTTTACTGAATCATGTGATAAAAAGCGGCCTTTCAACCAGCATGGCTTTCCTATCTTTACATCTCCAGTGTCCGGTTCAGGGCCCCGGCTTGCGTCGAAGCAGTTCGACTAAACGGTGAACTCGTAGCAAATTGACTATTACTTCAAAGTGGCCTGTGATTATGTCCCTGAGTGATTAGGGGGGGGCTGTTAAGAAGGAGCCACTTTAGCATTGCCAGTGAACCCATGAAGGAATGCCGGCTCGGTGCCGACCGACGAAGGAAAGCGCCACCAGAGACGTACAAATCCCAGAAAGGCAACAGCCGTGTAAAACGGCACAGAAGTCAGGGTGGAGAAACAGGAAAAGCGAAAAAAAGAACGTTAGACTCTGTGTACATGGGCACGGTGAAGTCGGAACCTACGCAAAGTCAAATCTACATAATATGTCAAAGGGATGAAAGGAAAGATTTAGATATAAAACAGAATTATGTCAAATGAAATGTATGTGTTGCGATGCGGAGATGCAAATGTTGATGCAGGGCGCGCTCGGGGTGGCAAAATCATTTGCTCAGCACATCAGGGGACGAGACCTCCAAACACTTCCATTACCTTCCAATTGTTACCAGATTTTCCAACTTTTCAGCTCCAAACTGTTCTTGTTTGCCCTTTTTCCCCTTCATCTCCACATCAAACGGACAACACAGACAAGCAGAAAGAAAAGGAGGCGGAGGGAGGGATGAAAGACAGGGAGAGAGAGACTCTGGCAGTGGAGAGACCCGGGGAGCGAGGCCCCAAACGCCCGTTTTAATGGGAATAATAAGCTTCTATCTCAGGCAATTAAGTCTGCATTCGATACTTATCTCAGAGCAGAGGTCCACTGTGCCATCTAAAGAAAATGTTTGCGTTTGAAAAACTCCATCACATAAACAAGATAAGCAGGAGAACACGTATGCGTGCCGCCTATCGCATCCAACCTCGGCTTTGTTCTTGGAGGGATAAGTGACTCTGAGGCAGGTTTTCTGGACGGCTAATGTCCTTGATCCCTCCGTTATGGACACACCACATGCTGCCGGTCTGCGGCCATGGAAGCAGAAAAACAACGAGATGGGAGAAGCAGAGCAATTAATCAGAAGAATACTTTGGCTCATATGTGTGTTGTAAGGCTGAGAATGCACTCTGAATACTGAGGTCAAAGATGATTGATTCACAAAATGGGTAACCTTAAATTTCACTGCTTTTGAAATAAAAGTCTTGGTTTTTTTAGTTAAAATTCAGCTCAATTACATTTAACTTTTTTTATAAGTACATGCAGAAATCTTATTTTATTTAAGTTTTTTCTCAGCTTTGTGTAAAATGGAGCAAATCTTCTTGCAACAGGTTGCACCGTCTATAAGGAGTTCTGCCATAATTTGCTCTTCATTTATTATTTTACTACTTTAAAAAGACTTGAATTTCTTTGTTCTTATTCTGTTCATGATTTTGCAAATTCACAGACTTCCCTGACCCCTTCATGCAGATTAGAAAATTAAATGC
>JAOXYM010000025.1:5077172-5118178 GCA_028567055.1 Leptatherina wallacei
AATTAAATGCTCTTAAAATAATGGCACAAGTCTGTAAGCAGTTCAACTTTTAACCCAATGTTTACTTTTTCCACCACGAGTCCTTAGTGATAAGAAATTACTAAACAAACCTCGCTATACGGTGGGATTACTCATAATGTACAGACAATTGCAGATGAATGGGGTGAAGAGAGTTATTTGTGAAAGAAGTCTGCGTTAAAGCTGGCGCATAAGTACAAACTTTGTTGTGTAATTGCCGAATTAACAGCGCTGCTGAGAGTCAGACAAAGACGGCGATGTTTAAAGATAATGGTTTTTGTTATCTGTGCAGACACCAAGGCAAGAACACGCTTGTATTTTCATTCCTGTCAGTCTTCCTTTATGCATCACAGCTTTATCGGAGGGTTTCATCGGGTGCTTGGAGTCTCCATCCAGGTCATGAACTGCATGTATACCTGTCCAGTGTCACTAGTTATGCTCTGAATCCTGAAATACAGCATTTCAGATCCAGGGCAGAAACTACATGAGGGTTAGTACGTGGTCAGAGTTGAAAGCTCTGTTAGCAGCACAAAGAGGAAGATGTGATGCATGTTGTAGACGATGTACTATCACATCATCAGTAAATTGTACAAGGTCCTGATTTTCAGTCAAATTTACAAACCCCAAGTGCTAAACTGTTGATGTTATTTTAATGGGGGGGGGGGGGGGGAATTACAGGTGTTTTTCCAGAATTCTCTTTGTCTTTTAATTTTACACGAATGATAAAATGTTTCTTTTAAATCAAAAAAATACATTAAACCATTCTTCCTTATGGCTTGTTTTAAATGATTAAAGCCACGGTTTCCTTAAATTAAAATATTTCAAGACCAGAATATTTTAGAACAGAAAACTATTTAAACAGAGAAATGTTTGTTTAATAAATAGTATGGTTTTTATAGTAATCACCAACTATATTGTTTGACTACAATATTAAAACTATTAGATTTGTTTCTATCCTACTGCAAAGTTCCTTAAAACTTTTTCTAAAAGGGGAAAAGATATTTAAATTGGTAATCTGATTCTGGTACTGTAATAAAATAGGATCCACATTGTCCTTAGAAGGTTGCAGTAATAAATGAATATGGCTGTAATGAACAGCTAAATAAACTAAACTTTAAGGAAGAAGACAAAACTTTTCATGTCTCATATCAATAATTTTTTGCTCATGTTTCAAACAATGCTAGAAATCTTTGGAAAAGCTGCTCATGTTTGTTAGAATTTTGACATTTCTAACACTTTTAAGACTGGTGGCAACAACACTTCCCTGACTGCAGCACAGTCACACAAAAAATAGTCCCTACATATCCAAAAAGTTGAGTTAGAATAAAAATGAAATTGTGCAATGACATGTTACTTTGCTTATTTATTATTTGTCTTCATGTGATGTGATGCTAACCTGTAAACATGTAATTATTGATATTTAATCCTATCCATCTGGTTTTTATGCATAACCAACTAAGCAAAGCAAAAACGGAAAATCCTTGGACAATATTGGGTCTGATGTGACTTAAACTAGGATCGCTGATGGGGTTAAACTACCCTCAACTCCTTCCTACCTCCTTAAAAGTAATTTTGAACATCTTGAAATTGTGCATTGGGATTTTGGGGAATTTCCTGTAATGTAAATAGTTGGCATAACAATTTGCAAAAGAAAATTTCGGCATAAAATGTTTTTAGAGACCTGAAAACGTGATTTTACTTTTTATATAAAATGCATCACAGTTTTACACAATGTTAAATAGAAGAGTGCTCCAGTTTTAAAGGGAAGAGGGAGACACGCAACAGTTTGGGAGCAGGAAAGTGTGCTGATTTTATGCTGTTGACTAATGTGGCTATAATTCATTCGGGAATGAGACAGCGCTGCACACTTTCTACTCTGCAAAATTAACGGCTTGAAGTGCATGGCGTACAGCCAAAGGTGTTCGCACGATGTTCTTCCAGATTCCAGTCTGATGTATGTGAAGGAACAAAATCAGGTTTTCTCATCCAACAGGAACCTAAAACATCCTGTTTCTTTTTGCTATATCTGAAATTCATCAAAGCTTCCAGAAGTATTTAAAAGATTTACTGTGATACTGTAAGTAACAGAAGCTTGCTGGTATCAGTTGCAACAGGCTTCTCTACTGTCTCTGAGGTGTAACGTGGCCTGAAATGGACCGGACTGGACTTTCTTTTTTGCATGTTTTCCTTGAGGTCAAGACAAAGAGACCAAACCAATACACTGAGGCCCCTGTGACGCTTAGAGCCAGTGCCACCACGGGGTCACGACCCCAGCCAGAGTGTCTCACAGGTCGCGGGGTCGGGTCAATCAGAGGGGAATGTTATCCAAAGCATCAGAGTTTATTTGTTTAATTTTCCGTGTCTGCCTCTGATCAAGATGACTGTGGATTACTATGAGAAGAGGAGCGAAAGCGAGACTGCGAGAAAATTGAAGGGCAGAGAGCCTACTGCTTCAAATTAGGCTGGAAAAATAATCCTGCCTCACCTCAACTAAACATCGTACTTTAAACTTATTGTCCAAAGTCAAATAAGCTTTACAAACCTCAAAAACACTCACGGGCCACGCAGGCTGCGATTCACATGAAGGTCACCCCAAGTGTCATGAATATTTTTCTCCTTCCAAACCACTTTTCTATTTTCTCTTTCATTCACTCTGCCTAAACTAGTCAGGCACAGCGAGGACCAGACAAGTGTTCAATTCATTTACCCCCCAAATGAAAAGCTGTACAGACTTTCACAGAATATCAGACTTCTGTGTCTTCAGGTTGGTACGATGCAAACAAAAGTCCTGCTCTTAAAAGCAGCATTTTATGGCAAAAACCTATTCCTAATGGAAAAAAACTTCAATATCTTCCTTTTCTTGTGCTTACCTGTGAACTAAAACCATTTATAGGTCTCTCCTATAGAGTCTCGTTGAACTACACAAATTCAAGTTCAACTTTATCAGTTTAAATACTTTAAAGTGCAAAAAAAAAGCATTTTGTTAGAATTTGTCACTCATTTGGTTTTTAGAAACTTTATTGAAAATATATTCAAACCAGTCATAAATTTTAACTCTCAAATATGTCTTTAAATTTAAACATGAAAGACTAAATCATGAAAGCTTAACAACCATGATGGGGAAAAGTTTATTATGGAAATTTTGTCTCAAATTGTACTAAACAAAATCAGTGGAAGATATTTATGTCATTTAACAAGCCTTAAAAACCATATATACTTAAAAAACAGAAATGAATGGAATACTTCATAAAACCCAACAGGATAAATCATGTTGTTATAGTACAAAGTGAAGAAATATAAATAGATAACCTAAAAACAATTAACTGATAAAGTGTTGAAAGTGTTGCAGATGGAGAAGCATGGTTGAAAAATCCTGAGGTCATTTTATTCATATCCTGAAATACAATCCTTAAAGGGGTTTTCTAAAATAACGCCTCTAAAGGCAGAGTGAGGTACTGCACATGCATTTTTCCTCCCTTTTATTGAGTTTAGGCAGTAAAATAAAACACAACTTGTTGAGTTTAGAAAATTGAATTACTTGGTTAAAGTTAGATAAAAGTACTTTTCTACCAAAGTGGGTCTAGTCCTGGTTAGGTTGGTTAAGTAAGAACCAATTCCTTCTCTGTGGGACACCAAAGCTTCAAACCCCGGCACTGAAAAAGCAATGCTACCACAGCACTAATTCTATGCTAGGAACAAAGGAACACTTACATGGGATACAAGGGGCGGACTTATGAAAACCAATCAGATAAGCTGAAAAGTTCTGACCACCATGTTCAAAAGTGCAGTCTGTGTAGCATTTGATCTACTTAATTCAAGATAAATTAATGAAAAAAAGTATATAACTGCA
Organism: Leptatherina wallacei; assembly: GCA_028567055.1. Lineage (NCBI taxonomy): Eukaryota > Metazoa > Chordata > Actinopteri > Atheriniformes > Atherinidae > Leptatherina > Leptatherina wallacei. Next base: position 5,081,041 of record JAOXYM010000025.1, read on the forward strand.
CTGCAAGATAAAAATGAAGTTTCATTTTCAAATGTTTTATATCCCCGCCGTGAATGCTGCCCAATTTTTTAGCTTCATTTTTAAACTGTTTGTAACAGTTCAACACATCAGTTTTGTTCGTTTGTTTAAAAAAAAAAGTTATTTGGTTTTTATATCCTGCTTGAAACAGCATGTTAAAAAAAATCCCATTTTTATCACCAGTAATCCATACTGGTGAGCATTGGAAACATCATTCACTAACACTAACTGTTGTTTAAAACATCAAACATAAACTAGACTGATGATACCAAAAACAAGTCAACAGCATAATCTGTTGTTGTTTTTGCAAAGATAAACCGTGTCCTTGCACTTGAGAAAACACTAAAAGGAAGGTTAAAGATGTATTGGAAGAAACATTAAAAGTGATTTCTCCAAACCAGCTAAGCTAGAACCATTTCAGAACCGACTCTAGAACCAACCATTAACCAGCACTTTGGTCTAAAAGGGTTCGTTCTTTGGGCTTAAACACATTATTTATCAGTTCTTTGATTTCTTCACTGTGCAGACATTTCATAAAACGCTTCATTATGAGCCTTTTCATTACCTTGGTACAAGCCAGTAAAATCTCTCAATATTGTAAATATGAGTCAAAATTTCTTTTAATTGGAAAACATAACAGTTTGTAGTTTTGAAAAGACATGATCGGAGTTATAGATTTTATACAGATGAGGTGCACATACTAAATTTCCTTCTCAAAGGGAACTGGTTTGGTCTCTCCCTCCAACAGCACTTTAGTAAGAACTCCTGACATCACAAAAAGGGCCTTCAGCAACAGTACAACGGTGTATTTCTGCAACACAGGGATGAAGCCGAGTGTTTTAAAACTGACTAATCTTTCTCTTTCTCAAGTAAAAACCAAAAAATAAGCATCAAGTAAACAAAAACTAGGAACTGGAAAAAATTATTGCTAAAGGTTAACATGGATTTGACTCCATCTCCTCTCTCGGTGCCTTTATGAGGACTTCATCATGAGCTCATGAGTAAAATATAAACAGAACAGAAATTTTGCTATCAAATATCATTTGCTATAATAATACATTTGCTTTGTGCATCTAATACTGGTGTGAGCAACAGAAGCTGAGACTAATGCTCTGGGAATATACTAAAGGTGCATATAGAGAAATGCTGGAAAGTTTGACTTTACATTAGTTGTGCTGAGATTATAATGTAGCACAAAATAAATACAATTGCACTTAAGTTAAAAACTATTTTTCTTATGTGTCTACAAATTGTTTGGAATTTTTATTTATTTATAACATGTATTTTTTATGAATTTATTGTCTTTTTCCATATATTATAGCACTGATAATTATGAAAAATTAAAGTTGAAAAAAATGTTTTGAGAAATGTTTAATTTGTGCTACCTGTGCATTATTTTATTTATTTTTTGTTTTCACATCTATTGTTGCATGTATATCAGAGCAATCTTCACAAAATTGTATAAAAAAGAATTTAACCAAACCGATTACTAGAGAAAAATCCTGGTGGCCTGAACCCTCATGTGGTACAAGACAAAACCTCTGAATGACTTTTCACCCCCTTGACGCTGGAGGCAACGCAACAATTCACTTAATTTGCTGTGTGAATACTTGTGTACCTGCAGAGGTGTGCATTCTCTGTGTGTGTGTGAGTACCTGTGCGTGTGTGTGTGTATGTATCGAGATACAGCGAGAGCCCAAACAGTGCGGCGCCAGCAGTCTGCCCTTCCCTTGAGAACGTAACGGCTGAGTGCTACTGGAAAGAGAGACCAATGGGCGGAGAAGGTGGGGGTTGCTTAATACGTGTACCTGGGAAGGGAGGAGGTTAAGGTTTACAGGTAAGAGCGATGATCCGGCTTTAACCTCCCCAACATGCAGTACAGTGTGACTCAGCCTAACACATAAAGCATCGCCAAAGTGCATCCAAAGTTTACTCTTTCACATGAGAAATTCCCCTTAGAGGGACTTCCTGTCATTTCCGTCCTCAAATAGAAACAAAAAACTTTGATCTACTACAAACGAATGTCCTGCACTTCAAAATGAAGTCACTGCATCTCCACATTTCTGCGTCCGAAAAGCCCTCAATGCCACATGATAATCCTTCTGTGCGATGCAGAAATGCTGTGGAAAGTCTCATTTTAATCTGTCGAGGAGGGAATTGGATGTACGGGAGAATATGAAAACAGGGTGAACTCCAAAGCTCCCTGTGCTTACCCCATCAAAAAAATACATTTCTGCTGCCCTCGGCAGAATCCTAATGCCAAAACATTTACCCACAGTCCTGCTGGCCTCCTGCAACCAGGTTCCACTTCAGCTCATTCATTTTTAAATCAAACCTTTTTATGTCATGTTTTAAAAACAAAGGAACCATAACTGGCTGAGTTCAGTCTGAAGAAGCAGGGTGGGGAGATGTGCGAAAGGAGCCAAAAATCACTGAAACTCAATCTGGTTATGGGCCGCACTTTGTTTTCACAAACTCACAATTTATTCTTTTTATCCACTAACTAGTTAGACAAATATAAAAATGTTGGAGTGAAAACATTTCTTGCCTGATCGTATGTTCTTTACAAGACGGAGGACCTCAGCAGCTTCCTCTGCAGGGGAGGGGGAGGGGGGGGGGATTAATGTTTCGCCCTTGTCTTTCTGTATCAAAACTATCAAACTGTATTTTTAAAGGGGGGGATTGGAAAAGTCAGAGGGGACATGAAGCTTAAAGCTACGCCTGTCAATGTCATTCTCTACTGTTTGATGGAGGAATCCAAGTCAAACCTTGCCTTTTCAAACACTCGACCCTAATAAAAACAAAAGCACTGCTGTTCAGACGGCTATAATTCCCTTGACAGCCTTCCAGCCAGTCCCACTTAAGGTTATTATGGGCTATAAATACGCTGGTTTCCAGGGCTAGAATGTCAACGCTGTTTGCCCTTGTTAAGACACATAATTACCTCATTTACATCTCGTTTCCTCCCTAAATCGGAAGCCATTATGCGCCCCCGCACTCTGTCCCCCCCTCCCTCCAACGACGACGATTAAAGTCATTAACCAATCAGCTTCTGAGCTGCACATTGCAAAATGAAAAGCTCCCATGAGTCAAACTAGAGCGGCTGGACACCAACAGACAGAGAGAACGCTCGTGAGGCCTGAGATGCTCAGACAGGAAGTGAAAGAAAAGGATGTTTCCTGAGTAGAAAGTTTCACTGGAGACCTGTAACTGAGCTGGATAGTCAGTGTAGAACTGTGTAATAATAGACGACGCTAACCCAAATGACATTACAGTGTACTGTGGTTTCTTTTCTAAGTTTTATGCTTTGAAACAGTGAAGGTTATTTCCAGAGATTAGTGTGTCTGTTCAGGTAAAGTCCTCTGGTTTACTCTTCTCTGTAAATATCTAAACTACCAGTTGACAGACAGACAGACAGACACCAAAATAAAGATCTTAAGTACATGTGGGGGAAAAAACAATATATTAAAAATGAAAAAAAATAAACAAATATGCACACATATTAAATATATTGGGTTGTTTTGGTGAACGTTTTTTTTTAGGTTTCTGGAAAATCTTTGTCAAATTTGCTGGTTTGTTTTTATCCCCAAAATTTAGTGAAATGGGTTTTTTAAATGTATTTGTGTTTTATGAAAAAATGGGTTTAGTTTTCTTTTTGTTGTGTTTTCTGGAGGGTTTTGCTTTCTGTTTTTTATGTTAACATTTAATGTTTATGTTTTCATTTTCGTAGTATTCTTTACACTTTGTTTGGACATTTGTTTTGTTTTTTCTTAATTTTTTTCATTTTGTTTTAATTGATAGTCCAAAGTTTCTAAATTCTCTGTATTATATTTTTCTAAAATGCTGTCTTATAAGAATTTTAATCATTGTCTCATGTATGGGTAGAACATAGAAAACAACACCTCAAAAATGACCACTCATTTATCTTTTTGAATGAATTTGATTGGATTAAATAAAACTAAAAGTTTCTTCAGAAAACATTTGTAGTAACTTGTTTATTTTTACTGTATGTTGGTGCTGAATATCTGGGATTCAATCAACTAATCAAATTTGAGTAAAGTAACTGCCCTCTGTGGTTGTGACAGGGTTCAGTGGAGTTTTCTATGTTGCTCATTCAACCAACCAGTCTTATAAAACCCCATAAAAAAGCACCTTTTGATGCACCTCCATCTTTGTTGTGGTTCAGACATCATAAATTACTTATGGATTTTAACAATGTGGGCAATGCTACAGTGTGGATTTCGGTTATGAAAGCAATAAGCATCAGTGCAAAAATATATGCCGGTGTCAGCATCAGACCTCATGTATGTGGATAAATACGAGCCGTAATGACCCAGCAATGACCCGGTGAGTGAGCACAATCACACAAACAGTCGTATTTAAGACTCTACAGACAAAACAACACTATGTGGAGCATGCAGGATGAGATATGTCTGTGTCCAAGACAAAATAATCTGCAGAAATGATCAGAGACTTCATTCCTCACATCGTTGACAGGTTCTAGCCTCTGTCTGTCTACACATCAGTTGCCAACATCAACAACAACAAAAACAACATTAGCTAGATGCTGCCTCTCTCTTCCTTCTCACCCTCCTCCCCAGTTTTTTCCTTCTTTTCGGTTTGCCTCCTTATTTTCCTCCTTACTCCTTTCTCCCTCCTACAAACTATCCTCACCGGCTTACCATTATGTGGTGGGAGTCTGCTATATTGTGTGGTTGTGTGTGTTATAACAGTATTACAGCAGTTGTGTATGAAAACAGAAGATAAGAGAGCAGGATGATGAAATGTGAAGCAACAACACATGACCCAGCTTAAAGATCTCTGATAAAAACAAACCCACCATACACTGTGTCTACACACACATACCCACATAAGCACGCACAACTGAATGCACAAGGTATACATACATTTCCACAGATAAATACACACAAGCTATGGAGGAAATGTTATACATATTCACTGCGGACAGAAAAGCAAATGTATCTCCGTATTTGTGATTCTGTGAATTAAGTCTCTGCATGTGGATGCGAGCAAGTCTACATGTGTGAGTGTGTATGCTCAGTAATGACACATGGAGGCCAGTTCAGTATAGTAAATGAAATGGACCTGATAAGATCGGTGAGACGGGCAGGGGGACTTGGGTCTACGTGGTGGGTGGAGGGGATTGGCTGGTGGTGAAGGGTAGTTAAATCAAGGGATTATTCAAAGAGACGTGCAGGTGTACGTTTATTTTCAGCGCTGCCTTACATCTGCCGTAAAATAGTGGCAGAAAATACAAATTATGGAAAAATACAGAATTTTAGAGTAGTTGAACATAAAGTACGTGTGCTTGAGAATCCAAATAATGTTTCAGCAGCTTTGATGTAGAAACTGGTTTTGACAAGAATATTTTGAGGTAAAGAGTGCAATACTGAGAGATCCATTCATTCATTCATTCATTCATTCATTTTCTGTACCACTTAATCCAATTCAGGGTAGCAGGGTGCTGAGAGATTAACTAAATTAAATAAAAACATCCTATTACTGCTTGCAAAATTAAAATAACTACCTCATATATGAAACTGTAGATTTCTTGGATTTTTTCCGATAATGAATCTATTTTTATTCTTATAAAAAGAAGATAAGATTAAATAGTTCATCTTAATTTTGTAGCCCCTTGTGGTAGACTTTTATCTCATATGATAGCTATTTCATTTAAATTTATAGCTTTTGTTATTCTTTTCTTCTTTTTAACCCTTATGTTTGTCTATTGTGTGTAATAGCAGTGTTGATTATGTTAATCATCTAAAACTATATTGATCACTGTGGCAACATTTTTTGAAAGAAAATGAAAGAAAAAATGAGAGAAAAACGGAAAGATTACAAACAAGTGTACAATAAGAGAAAATTAGGTGTGTTAGGCCAAAAATTTATTTTCTTTTAAATTCCTTTTTCTTTTCAACAGATCAAGGTTTGTTTGGTTTGGTTTGTTATATGCTTGCAAAACAAATGGAGGTGACTGGTAAAAGCAGCAGGGGACAATTGTGACCAGACATACAATGTCCATGTAGGGGTTTGAATTATTATCATAATGCTAATCCTCAACTCTTAATTTCCAACAAAAACGTTGTACCCACCACTGTCCAGTTCTGTTTTGCTGCCATCATTTTCCAAGTTTAGTTTAGTTTAGTTTAGTTTCCCTAAAACAATTTAAAACAAATTACTCACCTCACCTCCACATGGTTGAAACATGCACAGATAGAACTTACACCACAAAAACCATCAGGAGTGTATACGGGGTTATTTTTTCCTGTTGATCCGATCATGAAAAGGTTTAAACTATCTATTTCAATCAGATTGAAAATTCTTTCTGATCGAGGCCGATCGGATGAGCTGAGGGGTTTACATGATGCATTTTTATTCTGATTGGACATTCGATCAGATCAAAAGTGCTGTTTTTGATCAAAAGTGCATCAAACATACTCCATTGGATGTTCGATCAGATCAAAAGTGCTCTACAACAGGTTGCAAACAGCTCTGTTGTAGACAGATCTACTGGAGCAAAAGGTTAAATAACAAATATCTTCTCAGCCTAAGGGTGTTAGGGATGGAAGCAGTTTGGTCAGAGATGTTTGATATTCTTGAGGAAAACCCTGAATCCGCTCTGATAACATTTGATGACTTTCTCCGCTATCATGGAGCCACAAATGAGAACAGTTTGGACCAAGACGTTGTTAAATTTAGGGATGGTAGTGCCGGACTATATTCCTTAGAGGAATGTATTGGGTGAGAAGAAGCATAAAATGGTATGATAGACTTTAAATAGCTAAATGGAAACCCCAAGTCACTCTCTAGGCTAGTATTTGACCAATCACAGGTGGAGGTTGATGACTAATGAAGTGATGTGCCAAGCACAGCCCCACATTTTGGGCCATATGAAGGGATTATGCTGTGCATGCCAGGACCGGCAAGGAAAGAGATAACCATTACCTTTACCAAGTTGTTGTGTGGCACACCAGGTCAGAAATGGCCTGATTTCCCTCATTGAGTGCAAAGAACAAACTTAACATGCAGCAGGACTCTGGTTATATGCTTCTAACAAATGTATCCACAAGATTTAAAGAGTGGCAGTGAATATTTAAAGACTTCCTGAACCAAGAGTTATATATATATATATATATATATATATATATATATGCATGCTCACTGGTAATATAGGGTTAGGCTATATGAGGATGGTCTGAAAAGGAAAAATAACCAGTGAGCAGCAGTTGTTTGAGTGAAAATGCCACGTCAATGTCAGAGGTCAGAGGAGAATGAACAGACTGATGATACAAAGGAAGCTGTAACTCAAATAACCACTGGTTCCAACCAAGGCAACACGTCCAACCTTATAGCAGATGGGCTACAGCAGCAGAAGACCCACCGGGTACCACTCCTGTCAGGTAAGATCAAGAATGGGGATTCAATTTGCACACTCACCAAAATTAGACAGAAGAAGATTTTGAAAAATATTGTCTGGTCTGGTAAGTCTCAATTTTAGCATCAACATTCAGATAGTAGGGTCAGAACAAAACACGAAAGCATGGATCCATCCTTTCTCGTATCAATGGCTCAGGCTGGCGGTGGTGTTATGATGTGGGGGATATTTTATTTGCCCACTTTGGGCCCCTTAATACCAGTTGAACGTCATTTAAAAGCCATCACCAAGATGAAGAGTTGCTGACCCCTTCCTCTAATGGCTACTTCCAGCAGGATAATGCACCATGTCAAAAAGCTCAACTCATTTCAAACCGGTTTCTTGAGCATGAAAATGAGTTCACTGTACTCCAATGGTCTCCACAGACATCAGATCTCAATCCAGTAGAGCACCTTTGGGATGTGGTGGAACGGGAGATTCTCATCATGGATGTGCAGCAACTGTGTGATGCTATCATGTCAATATGAGCAAAATCTCTGAGGAAAGCTTCCAACACCTCGTTGCATCTATGACACGAAGAGTTAAGCAGTTCTGAAGGCAAAAGGGGGTCCATCTCAGTACTAGCAATGAAGTGGCCAGTGAGTCTATGTAGCAAGAGTGACCACCTCAGGCTTGACCAGATTGGTGTATGTTATCAGTCCATTTATCAAAATTGCTTCCATTGTGCTCCTTTATTGTCTCTTCTCCTGATGTCTTGTGAGGAATTTAAAATTCGGTGTCTGAGTGGGAAAAGCACACACAGCCACATACCAATCACTGGCTAGTCCTCTATCTGATATGGAGTTGATCATGGTGGCATGAAGGCTCCCCAATGATTTCACACACACACTGCCCTTTGGTCTGATAACAGCAGTTTGGGAGGGGGAAAGAAGAAGTTGAAGGACAGAATTTTTATTTATTTATTTTATTTTTATTTTTTTCCAGATGGACAGGTATGGTTTTGGCCACGCTTCGCTACACTGGGACACCTCAGTGATTGGCATGGGGGCTAGGTCGCCTCCTCCAATGACGGATTATTCATATCACCTAGTTAGGTTTCATGAAGCAATTACATGTTTTCACACTTCGCCAACTTTGGGAATGGCAGACTACAGAAACACACACTATCCAGTCCCCAATGGTGGGAAATACCTGTCAATAAAAAAGGGAAAGAGGTTTTTTTCCCCCTCCTTCTTTTTACATGAGTTTAAGTTCACATAACTGTTGGCCAATGATTCCTTTATATTATATATACACAGTATATATAAATAAAGAGAGACAGATATATACATTTTATTTACCTTCTTTTTCAGGAAGGTCAAAATAAAGTGTTTTTGATTAATCACAGAAAAAATACTTATACCATCAGAAAGCCTATACTTCTCTTTTAAATTCCATTCATTTTATAGCTTATTTTTCAGGGACCATATAAATAAACACATAAACACATTAAACCCTGATAGCTTTTTAGCTAGTTTCCATCTGAAAATGGATTTTGCAAGGAAAATACTTTTGTGGGATGAGCAGCAGAGTTGATGTAAAATTTGTCAAATCTTCTCCCAAACTTTTCATTCTGCTAGTGACTCTTGTTTGGTGTTCTTAATTAGATTAGGTGATTGATGTCTGAAGAGATAACACAGAGAATTTAATTATTTCTTCATTCAGCTAAAAGTGGCCTCAGCATGTTGAAGATCCATAAACAGCCACAATAGCCTGGCACCACCTCCTCATACTGGTCACCAGCTTGTGTGGGATCTTCAACTAGCATTCGTTGCATGTGAGCCAATATGGATGGACTGATCACTCGGAAAAGCATGCCCAAGCTGATCCCTCCAAAAGCTGTTACCCTATCAGTGCAGCAATCACTAAAGCGAAATCCACATCTTCTCAAGACGTTGACTCTATGATCAAACTGCTGTAGGAAGAATCTGGACTTATCCCCCTTCGTGTCCAGGTTCCAGTGGATATGTTGCAGACACCAGCATTAATAGGCCTGCACCTGATTGTTAGCACTTGGGGTGCCACAAGCTCAAAACAGAGTCAATACCAGAATAAGCTGTTTGGAACTGACAGAGACGATTTGGCAAGTTTTTCATGGGTGCAAAACACATACGCAACTCTGCTGCTCATCCCACAAATGCATTTTCCTTACAAATGTGGCTCCGTTTAAAAGGCTTTCCAAAGGTGTAAGAAGCATTGTTACAACAAAGAAATATTCAGCCAAACACATTTCTTTTCAGTTAAGTGGATTGGGGTGTTTATACAGTGCTGTCTTATTAAGAGTAAGGTCTTAATCAGGTCAATATCAGGATAGTATTGTGTATGTAAACATAACCACTATCTACCATAGGGTAGCTGGTAAAATCTTAAGTTTGCCATTTGGGAAAAGAGCATCAACACCATCAGGTCCTCCACTGTGATTTATTCGCCCTACTTTCATTCAAATGCTCTCAGGTTCTGATATAACTGAAGCTATAAGCATCCACAAAAAAAATCTCTTCGGAAGACTTGTGAGTCAGTTTCAAGTGTCGCCAAGGTTAGAATCCAATCACAGGATGCTGAGAGGTCTTGAACAACAGCAGCCTGAATCAATCACAAAGCTTGAAGCCTGGTTAGAATATTTTTATTGTGAATTTCAGACAAGCCATCTGTCTCACAACACAAGGCAAGTACATGGTTTGATATAAATGCAGCCTTTTCATATTCATGCATACTCCCCATAAAGCATCACTATGTGATGACATATGAATGTCACTCGCGACTTGGCTTTCTTAAGACGTGAGAAGAAAGCAAATAAGCATTTCTCAGATCGTCCTGAAACTGAAGAAAATTGAACAGAGACTAATTTGTTTTAATGGAATGGGAACATTATTGAGAAATACAAAAATAAATGTTTATATTCATGGTTATTTAAAATAACTGGAATTTAATACAGATTGGTTTGGCCTTTTTTTCATTTCAGTATAACTTAACAGACTTTGACAATGAAACACGCTAAAGTTCTCAATATTTTGCCCATTTCAAAGCTTTCATTTCAGGCTTTCAGGTCACAATTCAGGTTGAACCACAACCTACACACATAGTAGCTGGAATTTTCCACATGCAGATTTACTGAAGTGGATGCTGCCGTTGTTGATAAAACCAAAACCAAATGCAATAAGGAGTTTCGGCAGATTTAGCAAGAAATAGATCGACTTGTACGACCTGTAGATGCTCTATTAACACTGTCATTCATTTCCAGGTTAAACAGTCAAAACAGTCATATGTTTGGCATGAGGAGGGAGGAATACAAGAGAAGTGGGGCTTCGATTACTCAACAACTACTGAAGAAAATCAGTGTAGCCTGACTGCCTCTGAAAACACACACACATGCTGCTGAAAGACATGACTGCATCAACAAAGACGGCACGTACGCAAGCTGCCTCCAGCAAAAAAACAAAAACAGATATAAATAAACTAAATACACATAAACTTGAGTTGTACTACAGATTTAACAGCTCTGCAAACTTCAAGTGGCATCATGGGAAAACTCACTTCAACACACCTGCATAAACACCCACATACAAAAAGGTGATTTAAGCTACTTCTTTCCTTCAAACACACACACTCGCATACACACTGAACTGTGCACAGCCCGGGTTCTCACACCATCAGCTGTGACCTGGTTAGCTTTAAGCCGGTGTTTGAGCCTGGCCCTTAGTTGAGGTTGGCTGCTCAGACAGGGCAATAGTTTGCACTCACACTGGCCACAGTGGCTAATTGAATGGGCAGGGCAGGAGGTCCAGGTCTTTATGTTCACAGAGAGGAGCCATGAATATCTCTGTTTCATTTGGACTTTACTCACCATGGTGGAGGGAAAAAGGTGAATGAGTGTGGGAATGGACAGCTAGAGGATTTGAATATTCACTTTCCTACAAGCTCTGTTGGGTGAGGGTACACGCGAGTGCTCTGGGGGGAAAAAAAGTTCCATTTTCAGAGTGGTCATACAATTAATTAACACGTCAGTGAATCTTTTGGGAGGATTTAACAGCCAAAGAAAGAAAGAAAATCGAGCTGATATCCCAAACAAAAATTAACCCGATAAATTAAAATAGCAAAGTTTGCTCTGCTCAACAACTGGCAAGCTATGCTAACATTTGCATCCTAGCAGGGGATGCAGAGTGCTGCTCCTAAATAAAAAACATTAAAGATGGTTCATGAAAAGCTGGACAAGAACAAATAAAGCCTCCATTACGTCTATCTTACTGTGATAAACTCATTTGAAGATAATATTACCAATAAAGACACACATTAATAGTATTGGTCATCTTCACATCTTCATATAGAAACTAAAATATTTCCCAAAAGATTCTTCCATATGCAATTAATCTAACTTAAAGAAATGATTTGATGTTAATCCTATGTATTTGAAGCTTTTTGTTGGTCATTTTTCAGAATCAAAAGAAATCCAAAAATGGTTAAGTATATGGTAAACATGCAGGGCAGGGTGTCTGTCGAAAACAGTATGAACTAAAAATGTACTGAAACAACTTATGACATGAGGTGAGATATTGATCCTAAAATATTTGATGAGATCAGACTTTAAGAAATGAAACACCTGACATCGCCCAGGTTTTTCTTAAAGGAAGTTGTAGAATCTTCAAAACTGACGACATTTCTTTCTTTTGCTGACTCTTTTGTGTGCTTGCAGCAATGAAAGCATTAAATCTTTATAGTAGTTTTTAAATCAAAGCACATGCTTAAGGTCATGCACAGATCTTCATCAAATATAGAAAGGTTTTTCAGGATCCAGAGCAGTTGCGTGTCCTTCAAAAAGAAAGTGCAAAACTATTCAGAATCTATCAAATTTAATCAGACACACTGTTGTTCGCTCTGTGTTTCTCAGTAGGATGACAAAATGGAAAAAATAACCCAACAAATATGTTCTGCTAAACCTTAAAACATGCTTTCTTGCATTGCAGTGTCAAAAAATTTGACATTTTTAAAAATGCAAGGCTTCCACCAAGCCGTGACAATATGCAGAGGAATGTGAAAAATGTCCGATTTAATGGGTTTTCATCTGCGGCCTTAAGGCGATCCATAACTTCTCAGAAAAAAATACAGCAAGCATGTGCAAAATTCATGCACAGTACACATCGGGACTTTGATTCATTTTCATGCATGTGTATGTTTTCTGTACATTAACGTTCATGCATGGGGATGTCCATTTACTGCAGAGAGAAACAAGAAAGAAGGGAAAGCAAAAGGACAGAAACAGCAAAACTAATGGACTCTAAGAGAAGGAAAATGAAACATTGGGCTGAGAGATGAGGAAGAGTTGAGACGATGGCAGCAGCTGGAAGCAGCAGGAAGGAGGAAAAGGAAAGTGAGAAGAGACAGAAATGAAAAGCTTGCCTTTCAACGATGCATCTGCTGATGCTCAGCATGCACTTCAGTCACAAAATTCTGTAGAACTGATGCATGAGTCACTGCATCGTTCACACACAAGAAATTTCCCTCACGGGATTAATAAAGCACCTATCTACCCATTTATCCATCCATCCATCCATCCATCCATCCATCCATCCATCCACCTACCTACCTACCTACCTACCTACCTCTTTCTATGAAAGTACACAATACCAAATATGTGCTAATTTTGGTGCTTTTCTACCCAATTATTGCTACCCAATAATTGAATTTTTCAGTTAAAAACAAAGTGAAAAACAGAACTTTAAAAATAATTTAAGGCGTAAGAAAGAAGAGATTTCAACACCTTATGTGTGAATAGGCAACTCTTGTACAAAATGCATTGACTTCTGCCCCTTTTCTAGAGAGCAAAGTAGATTAATTACAATTATTAAAGACAATGAAGTGCTTTGCATCAAGCTGTGGGAGGAAAATAGCAAAAACATGCACTTAAACCCACTACAATGGAAAAAGAAAAAAGAAAAACTCACTTCTGTCTTGCATTTTGAGACAGAGTTACAGAAACTCATTGTGAAGCTACAAAACATGCCTCATTGTTAAAACCAAAACCACAACTCTTTAGCACTGACTAACCGATGCGTTTTTGGCTATGAATGCTTCGTGTCTAGCTCGGCACAGGCAGGTTTATGTTGAGCATGCTAAAAATAAATAAACAAATAAATACTTTGCAAATACTGTGTAACAGCTCTCAGAAAGGCACATAAACACTGACAGGAAAACACATAAATATGAGGGGAAGTCGGCATCATTAGAACAGGAGTCTATTGGAGCAGGATGTTAATGTTGAACATGTTTCCACCGTCTGCACAGTTGCTCCCATTATTACTCAGACCAGCGGTTTCAATACAGATGTGGTTCAGTCTGAATTGAACACTTCAAAATTTATGTCATGAGGCAAGCTGAAAGGTGCAGAATGAGTGATCACTGCTTTTGTAGAATTTATCACAACTAGCGTGTGCTGGCATGTATTTTTGAGGGCATAATGCAGCATGTTGACCAGACTCCAAAAAGACAGCATGTAGGTTTTTATAGGCAGTGTGTGCAAGTATGAAGGATTAAATGTAATGCTGTTTTTGTGATCTTGCAATTATTAACGGTATGAATGGAATCAGAGGTGCTATTGTTTGTTTACATCTGTATTAGCAATAGCATCACCATTACTGTTTTAGAATAAACATGAACAGTAGCATCAGTGTTATTACCAGCAGGCAGCTGACGTATCAGTGCCCGCCTGCTGGTTTCTACAATAAATCGGAGAAAACTGCACCTAGAAATGCTTCAAGTTAAGTTAGTGTTTCTTAGAAACTTGATGCACTTGGTGTGAAGTGAAAATCATATTTGAATGGTCTTGAGTTGGTATGAATGTAAAAAATGAATCATTATATGATGTTTTTAGTCCTCTTTGTGGACAGTTTGTCTAAAAGATTCAACCTTCTTATGTCTGATGCAACAGTGTCATATTCTGCCATGCTTCGAGATAAAATGTCTTTTTAAAACATGTTTTTCATTATATTCAAATGTTTTAGGACTAAATTATTTGAGAAATAAGCTAGTTATTTGCACAATCACGACAATAAGTGTTAGCATAGTAGCATATCAGCATTAAATAACAGTGGTGGAACTTCTTGTTGCAACATGTGGTGTCATATTAGCTCTCGAACAAGCTGCAATGGCGAAATTCTTTGTTTTCACACAAATGGGCCATGATGTTAGCACCACATTTGTGGTTACTATTATTTTTTAGCTTTAGTTTGTTTGCTTAAATAAAGAAAAAAGGTCTTTTGATGAATATTGCTTATAAATGTCTTGAATTTTAAAAAGGCACAGCAGTCTGGAAGAGGGCATTACGTTTTGACAGGATATCAATATCAAAGCACACGTCGTAAAGTACAGAAGAAACTTAGGAGCTGGGTGAGAAAAGGGTTGGGAGGTTTGGCTCTACTGGCTGCATTTTTCTCTCCTTTGGGCCTATTTAACATTTTTCTCACAGACCCAATAAACAAGCAAGAGGCTCAATTTGTGTCGTGCACATAAGTTCATGCACGTGTGTGTAGAGATGGCTCTAAAGCATGAGAGCACATATAGATGCTCCTGTGACTAAAATAAAGAAAACAGATTTATTTGAACATATGCACTCCAAATAAGGCAATGCATGTGTTATTACACAGATATACACACACATTTACTAAACATAATTTCTCATAACTCTCTAATATGGTTCATTTCAAGTGATCAAAACGCACATGAAAAGAGTGTTAACGCTGTCAACAAGCGAGCATGGGATGTGGAACCGTCGTTTTCATTCTCAATATGTCAAGGTTGGGGTGTAT
This sequence comes from Leptatherina wallacei, assembly GCA_028567055.1. NCBI lineage: Eukaryota > Metazoa > Chordata > Actinopteri > Atheriniformes > Atherinidae > Leptatherina > Leptatherina wallacei. Next base: position 5,096,296 of record JAOXYM010000025.1, read on the forward strand.
TCCAGCAGAGAGTGAGGAAGAGGGGGAAGAGGGTTAGAGGGGGAAGGAGTGTCGTTCTCCATCCTCTGCTCTCCAGAGAATCCCATCATGAAACGCCAAAGCACAAAGAGCTCAGAGCCTTCGACTGAAACCGTGGGACCTTTTATCCAAACGTTGGAGCATCACTGGGGCAACAGCGCCACCCAGCACGCCACGATGAGCACTACACCCCCTCATCCTCTGCAGCCTGACCTGCCTTGTCTCCATGTAAAAAAAAAAAAAAAAAGATAAAGAGTTTTTCTTGTACCATCCCACATTAAGGATCAAAATAAGTCGAATCAGCTTGTTTGTTTTAACCAAGCCCCCCTCTTTCAAACATAACACACACATTTAAACCTGAAAAAGAGGTAATGAAAGACATAGTCATCTTTCTGTGTGGGAATCTAACCCTTAATGGGCTTCAACAGCCTCACAGCCAAGCACAAACGCACACATAAAATCAAACTAATTACAATTTGTCCTTTCTCTTTTGTCCTTTTCTAAGTGCTTCCCTTTAATTCCCAGTAAATACACAAGAAAAAAAAGGGAGGGTGGTGGTTGTATGGGAGAAATATAAGGGGGAGAGAGGAGGAGGAGGGGGTGCTCAGGGATTTTCCAAAGTGGCACAGTAAAATAACTCACTAGAGTGTATATCGGTTTCCTCTTTCCCTCATTTAAATAAGCGCCAACACTGATTTTCTAACAAAAATATGGTACTAGTATAATAACAATGAAATAAGACCCTGTGAAAACTCACAGCCTGCAGCAAGTATTTAAACTATCATTTAAAAAGGGCTGATCTGTAATTCAGAGCGGATATGGTATCAGACGGCGTGCTTGTCATTCCCGGCTATAATCTCCACTACGCTGAGAAACACACTGTCTGCTGGCAGCACTGGAGAGAGGGAGGAAGAATAGCTAGGAAGGGGAGAAGGAGAGAGGAGGGGGGCAGGATTTGACTACATATTTCTCCTTCTCCTCTAGGTGCAGTTTGTTTGTCAGCTATCGGCGGCGAAATCTCAGAATCTGGTTTAAAGATTGGAGAGAGACGGAGCCCAGAAAATAGAAGGTAGAGGAGGTGGAAAAAGTTTTTCCAATGAATTTATTTAATGCAAAAAGATGTTAGGGGGGAAAATGTTGAAGGGGTCAATGTTCTTAGAAAAATGCTGATTTAAAAGTTGTAAATACGTGCTATTTACCACCTCTTTAACAAAAGGCTTGAAGTCATTTAAATGTTCTTAAATTGTTAACAGTGACTGGAAAAACAAAAATATCTCAAAGCAAAGTCCAAACATTGTTCCAGAGCTTCTAGGTTGCCCATTAAGTTATCATGAATAATGAGTTCAGTTTAATAATTAACTCATTGTCCAAGAAGCACAAAAAAAGCCTAGCTTAAAAAACTTTGGATATTTGTAAAATATAAATAAGAAATTGTTATGATTTGCACATTTGAGCCCTCTATTTCAGCTCATGTTTAATTTGAAGCAACACTTTTTAAAAGCTTTAATAGAGGGGCGACGAGAGACTGGGAATCTTTTTGGATGAATTGTTCACAACTACTTCGGTTCATTGGCAGCAGGTCCATAACAATGTTGGGCGAGAGCCTTTAAGAAGAAAAAGGTAACGAGAAAAGTTTAAGTTTATGTCAATGTAAGGTTGCAGAGAATTAGCAGATACTCATGTGTGCAAGGCGTGACACTGTAGTGCAATTCTGTAGTGGATATTCCTGCATAGATGCAGGAAGACGCCATATATGAACAGTTTTTTACGACATCCACATATGCATATAAATCAAAGGGGAAAAAAGTTTTTAAAATCAAATGTTGCCGCGTTCTCATTTAAGATGGACTGAAAAGTGGAAACAGTCAACTGTCTTGAGGCCTGATGAACCAATTTTTTTTAGAAATCATGTACACTGCCTCCCCTGAACTAAAACAGGGATTATTTAGCTATTTTGAACATACGGCTCATAATCTTTTGCTATGGTTTTCAGGGGCAGTGCTGAAAAAAGAAATATGAATTGTTGGGTTCATTAAAATGAGACATGATACTGTAGTGAAAAGCCATTGCACAGACTTGGAAAGTTTTCTGAAAACTCACAGCAACAGCTTCTTTAATCCATCGGTAGCAGGCGTCCCATTGGCTGGACATGACAAATAATTATGCATTTGACTCCCTTCCAAGTACCTCTACATGTTATACATCAGTGGAAAGCTAAGATTCTTTATATGATGTATACCATTCCAGGTGCTGAACGGTAATGTTTTTAACACTGGAGAGCCGTATTAAAGTCTCATCCAACCCAATGGTGTCCAAAAGCCTTTCACTTTTCCACAATGTTGTCAAACAGAAAGAAATACATAGTTCAGTTTAAACAGTATTAATATTTGTTGGCTATGAACCAAAACCACTGTCCAACTTAAATATGAATAAATACATGGCAACACATCAGGGAAAAGTTGAACATCTTACAATTTCTATAACAGTTTAATGATGTTTTTAGACATGTGGACAAATGCAGCTATTACACATTTTCTTAAGAGACTTAGGTTAGACTAGGTTGGTGCATTAGTGCACATAAATATGGGTAGCTTGCACACCTGGGAAGGCACCACTTGTAAGCTTTGGAGCAACATATGCTGCTAATCAAGTAACAAATTTTTTAGGCAAAGATTTTGTAAGACAACATCAAACAACCTTCTTCACTTATCAAATCCACCATGGCTCTGAGGCCAAAGCATCCTGTTAAACTGACCTGCAAAAATCCAGATCTGAAACCAATAGAAAACATTTAGGTCAGTATTGAAAAAGAAAATGCCACAAATTAGGATCAGAATTTTTCAGCAGCAGTCTTTTTCATTTTTGATTAAAAGATGAATCAAATAATCATTCTATCATAAATAGCTATTAGCAGTGGTCCTTCCTGAACAGGGAAGCTCATAAAAACACACACAGAAACATGAGGACACATTGGGTTTTGGTTAGACGTGTGGTCTGGACAGGAAAGGGTTGGGGCCGCCACACTCAGCAGGACACGGACCCCGGGCAGTTCACAGTACACACACACACTGATTTAAACACACTGCATGAGCATCCTCATCCACCTATCCTGTTGCAGTAGGGGGTCGGAACCAGCCAAACACACACAGAACCATAGACATCATCGCACTCACACACAGCTGGCGGAAACTGGCAGTGACATGCTGTCCGGCAGCGCAGGCTGGGGGCTCAGAGGCCGCGCCAAGCCATCTATCATACAGCCAGAAACATAGTAACCCAAGACATGAGTGGCAGAACATCACACATACTTACACACCGGCTCACACACACACACAATGAAGAAGACATATGCAGGCGTTCCTGCAAACAAAACACTTGCTCAGACAAAGCCGGCGACACGCGTCTTCATGGAACACTGGCTGTATGAGAAAACCTCAACATGAAGCGAATCTAATGAGACGATATGATCAGCCTCCCCACACACGGATAGGTTTTACTGCTAGTTATCAGTGTTCATCCTGGCTTTCAGTGGATCCAGACATTTTTAACATGGAGATCTGAGGTAAAAGGATAAAACCCCTAAATATCACACCTGGGAATTACGGCGCAGTAAAAAAAAAAAAAAAAAAAAAAAAAAAAAAAAAAGTACTTGGAACTAAAAGAAAGACAAATAAAAGCCTCTTCGTTGAGGATAAAGTCAACAACTTCATTCAAAACTATCAGTATTCCCTTGACAAACACTTTGCATCCCACTTTCCAGAGAGAGCGCTTCACTATCAAACCCTCAACCTGAATAAGTGCCCCACTTCATTTGTAAAACACCCCTGTGAATGATACAAACTGCCACTTCCCCTGTCTAAATCTCTTCCTCTGCCTTTCTCAACAGGCCTCACCATTCACACCCCTCAGAAACCTGAGCCGGCCAGATTGATGGGAGGATGGCTCTCATTTGGACCAGGAGAAAAGTGGCCAGTTTAAGGGCTGCTACTGTATTTTAAACCCTGCTGGTATTAAGGAGACTGATGAGCCTGGCGGGCAGCGAGAGGCAGTGGTGACCCTCCCTCCTTGCTCCCATTGGGAGAATGAGAGGGAGGCAGAGAGGCAGGAGGGGAATAAATCTGCGTGGCGGCGGGAATCGATCGTTTCTCCCTCCTTCTTCCTGTGCTATCTCATCTGCAGGGGCTGAGAGAGGCAGAGCGGTTTAAACGATCCTGACCTTGTCCGACATAAATAGTCAGAAAAGTCCACAGAGCAGATAGCTTTGTGTAAGGCTGAGGTGGGGGGGGGGGAGCAAGAGGAAAGAGGGAGGGGAACGCATTGAGATAAGAATAGTGGGGATGGGGGAGTGAATGAGATAATGCCCTGGCGTTACTACATCAGAGTCCATGTCGCTCACACATACAAATGTCGTTGTGGGAAACAACCTCAACCTCACTTCCTGTCTTCATCGCATCTCTCCTGCCTTCCTTCTCCAGAGGAGAGTGGAAGGAAAAAAGGAGGAGGGGTGGAAAGTCTTTTCCTTTTTGAAGGTCTCATCCCTCTTTCTGTGATTACCTCAGAGAAGGATGAAGTGATGGGAAGAAGTCAATTGGCTCCCCCGAACCGCCATTCTGCACTCCTGAAGAAGATGTGAGTGTTTTAAAGTAAGAAAGGAGCTCTTTTGTGCGTCTTTTCTTTTGAGTGTAATGCTGCTGTACCTGACAGAGGCACTGCCCCGGGTAAAGGCAGAAATCTCTGCCTCCATTGTCACCTGTTCCTCTAATCATTTTCCGCCCGTCATGCCACAATGGAGGAGGGTGATAACAATAACGAGGTGAAGCTAATACAGAGCCGCAGCAAGGCCTCCCAACACAATGTTCAGATGTCTTCACTCTTTCAAACACACACACTGACACACACACACATTCACGATAATTCAGAAATCCACTTGCTGATACACTCATTTTCTTCTTTATTCAATTTCATTATGGTGCCAACTGTCAAATCTGCTACACACTTTACCGATTTCTTCACAAAACAAAAGAATAACTGAAAGAAAAGAGAAAGAAGTTATTTCTTTGCACCCTTGAAGGTTAAAGGTTAAATTTATATATTAGTTGACAAATGCATCGTCTGACATATCTTAGGTTTTACTTTTACAGTTTGGCCAACTGCATCGTCTGCATGCATGACGATACAGTTGGCCTCACTCGTTTTGCTCCATGATCTGAAAACAACAGCATCTTATAAAAATACTTGTATAGTATGGATGGATGGATGGATGGATGGATGGATGGATGGAGATAGGTAAGTAGGTAGGTACTTTATTTATCCCGTGAGAGAAATTTCCTGTTACAGCATCAATCAGATTAACATAAATAAAGAACAGATAACATAAGAAAAGTGTAAACACCAATTAAAATAATCTCAATAAACACAAGATATACAAGAAAGGCAAAAAACACAATAAATAGAATAAGATGCAGACATACATACATCCATCCATCCATCCATTCATTGTCATTAAAAGGAAAGTAAGGCAAAGCAAAATTCCAGAAAAGGTTCACTGCCTGTTTTCCATCCAATAGCGTCTTATTTAAAGAGCATCAACTTCACTCCTTTTGATCAGTGTGATGGTGACGCTTAAGAAAATAATTCCATAATTTAACAGATGTTAGGTCTTAAAGATATGGATTCTTACCTAAATGTCGGTCACCTCAAACTCCAAAAAAGAACAAAAACCCTAAAGTAGGGATCCTCAATCCGGGTCCTTGGGGGGGCGGTGACCTGCTGGTTTTAAAATGTTCTCTGCTCTAACACACCTGACTCAGACTAAAGCTCTGCACAAGTCTGCTAATTACCCCATTGATTTGAGTCAGGTGTGTTGCAGCAGGGGAACTTCTAAAACCTGCAGGGAATCGGATTGAGGATCCCTCCTCCAAGACTTCAAAATGGCAGTCCATAATCATCACAGTAGCAATGTCCATTCTTTATGTGCAATGTGGGGTTAAAATTCATGTCCCACTCCTGTCAAGCAGTGAGTAAGCAAGTGAATGAGGACTTTGGAAAAGGCAACCACAGAACAAAAAAACAAAAAATTTGACTGTGGTTATACAATTTAATGATCAAAAATACTCCTTTTTGAGGATGGATCATAAATAGTACATTTTTATTTTGCAGTTTTATTCCACTGGGAGAGCTATATAACATCAATCACAGGGTTTGTGTTGATATAAATGAATAAAAATGGATTGACATTAGGCATGACTGCCTGTTTGTTTTCTAGCTGTATTTCTGAAATCGAATGAAACAAGAGTACATGCAAACACAAGGCATGCACATATGCTTGTAACTCTTTATTTACAAGTTATCTACTCCAAAAGACCATGCTCCACCATTTTCCTTTAAACAAGACTAAAATCTAATAAAGTAATTCTTCATATTCATGGAAATTACTTCTGCAATATTTTCTAACTTTTCAGCTCCAGCTGAAAAACCGGGAATGTGAACGTGACGCTTAGTCTCCAGGAAACATTTTTGGGATTTTGCATTTCTGGAAACCAGCAATATATCTTTTCCCCATGACTGGGCTGGTATTCATCGCAACATCATCTACCCTTAATTAACCAGGGATTTCATGTCCAACCTTAATTATATTTTTTATTTCCTAAACTCAACCAACTGGCTTGGGTTTGTAAAGAAGACCAAAGAAAACATGCTGCATTAACAGGACTTATCACTGTCTTAAAAGGTCCCATTTGCTGGTAGATAGAGCTGATTTTCATGCATGTGTCCCAAAAGTTAAAAAAAAAAATAGTTACACAAGACACGTAGTAGTTGGGCATTTTAACGAGAACACCAATGAGAATCAACAAGTGGTCATTTAAATAGCTGCAGTTTTCAGCCTCTGCATCTTTAATGATTCTCCCTCAGAGCTTCAGAGATCACTCGACATATCTTAGATTTTTTTTTTTATTAAGTGTTCAGATATTCAGATTTCATTTTTGCATATTTATTCAATAAATTCAATAAGAATCTGTAGTTAAACTGCTGTTTCACAGATGAATAAACCTTTAGGACCAGCTATCTAAAAAAAAAAAAAATCATCTTTCATTGTAACCAAAAGCAAAGCTATTTAACAACTTTCATAGTATGACTTGTATCAAATGTATTTTTTATCTATTCTAACATTTGCAAACATTTAGACCTGTACAGTGGGAAAGTAAAGCTGTTGAGAAACTGAAAATAAACCATAGTGAACTGTCTCTTTGGGTCAATAAGCCTTTTAACTGAACTTCCTGTTTTCCATCCTTCCTTCTACCAGAACCCTGCTGTCATTCCAACACAAAATAATCACCACAAAATCTAAACAAAAACAAACAGCCTCAATTATCCAGAACCCTGCACCCAGGAAAATTCCTCAACTTGCCTTTGGAACTTTTCAAGATTTCCAAATAACACCCCCTCCCCTCCCCACTCTCCCCTTGAAACCCCTTTTCCCTCACCCTTTGTCACCCACCTCCATGTGATGTTGGATTGCCGGGCCTCGCCAGCGAGGGGGAGATGAGAAGGCTGCTGCTCTCTGACTGCGTTTATCAGAGTCTGGCATCGCTGTAATTTCAGTGTTCAGATGCAATCGCTCCCAACTCCCCTCAGGAGTAAACAATAACAAGCTCAAATACAATAGACAAACAAGGTCTGCAGGACATGTATGCACACACAGATATGGGTACACACAAAAGCATACACAGTAATAAATCCAAACCACAAGAACCTTCTGGTTTCTGTCTATGTTAGGCAAAAACTGTTGCTATAGATCCAAAACGTCTCATTTCAGTCTGCAATAACATAAGAAACTATATGATTTAACTAAAACGGCTGAACTCAGATCAAGCATCAAATCTGACTGTATTATGTAAAGTTATGGAGCAAAACCTGTTATTGTATGCAGTTACCAGCCATTGTTTCATGTTTCAACACTGAGAAGTCCCCCATTTCTTAGGAGACAGCACAACCTGGTGGACGTTAAAAGAACAGCAACCCCTCCCCTCATGACCACGGCTGAATATGTGAAAAGCAGAAAAAAAACAGGATTGTTTCAAAATTACTAAAACTTGTCAGTAAAATTTTGATAATTTGGGATTTGAATAATAATATGAATACATTTTACTTTCAGCCACCATGATGAAGAATTTGTAGATTAAACTGAAATTAATATGATGCAATGTAAACTTAAGCATTCAGTTTAAGATAATTAAATAAGAACTGGATATCATCTATGAATTTAGGATTAAAATTCCCTTCACTGATAAGTCTGAGCTCAGTGTCTGGATAATAAAGCAGCTCAAACTGAATTTTGTCACAATATTGTTTTGGATGGGGCCACTTTTATGCCTTTAAAGCAACACTACGTTCGTTTCCAACCTTAAAACTTTGTGCTTTTGACTCTTTTTGATGGAACACTGACATGACTGACCATCATTGCTCTGTAGCGTCCTGAGGCTGAGAAACCGCATCTTAACTTGTTTTCCAAAACAGGGCATCATGTGACAGTTGTGCTTTGCTTTTCATTTCCACATCACACGCCAGCAACTGCATATCAACACATTGGCTGTTTTGAATGTATCCCAAGGCTAATTCAGCAAAGAAATGCATAAGGACATTATCAGAGGAAGAGAGGAAAGGAAAGAGAAAGTAACTAACCAAGAGTCAGCATTGGACTGACTTTTATTCACTGAAGAGAACTCAGAGAAGAAATAGGATGTAAGACAGATGCTGAATTATCCTTTGTTAGGGGGCACCAAAGTGGGAAAAACTGCCAAAGTTCAGGAGTGTTGCTTTAAAGAAGCACTCCTGAACTTTGGCAGGTTTTCTCAGTGAGGCTGCACCTAACAACGGCTAATTTGTTATTCATCTTGCATCCTACCTTTACTCTGAACTCTCTCCAGTCGGTAAAAGTCAGGCTGATGTTGAATAGTCATATCTCTTACTCTCTCTTTTTTATCTTTCTTAAATAATATACTCTTGCATTTCTGTCATGACTCAGCCACGGTGCACATTCAAAGCGTCTGGTATGTCGATAGCCAGTTGCTGGCATGTGACATGGTGTGTAAAGAGAAACTTTGCTGTAAGGTGACAGCGTCTTGGCAGCAAAGGTTGCAAGGTCCGGTTTCTCAGCTTAGGGACGCTGCAGGGCAACAATAGCTCAAGGAATGAACATAGTAATGCACTGTGCCATCAAAACCCATTGTCAGAAACGTGTATTTTAAGGTCATAAAGTGACCACTTTGTGCTACTTTAAGATGTAGTAAGAAAGACAGGTTTGCAATAAAAATTAAATTAAATTAAATGTAATTACATGCCTGACAAGGAATATTGCCTTGCCATAAATAATATTAGAGTTGTGGCAGTAGTATTATCCTCATATCTGATTTACTAAATTAACTAAACTAACATAGCAGGCGTAACTACCCCATCGAATGCATGAGATGCTAGCCTAGCTTGGCCTTGAGTAATACAGCCTTACTAATTTCCCTTTATAGAGAGGAAAAAAAGGACAACTACCAGGAATAATTTGGTTTGTGAGTTGTGTGGACGTGGCTGCGTAGTCTATTTTCTAATCTTCTAGTCGGAAAAAAAAAACTAATGCAATCCATAGATACACTACTGCTAAAATCCATTTTTCAAAGAAGCAGAAAATGGAATTGAAACAAAAAAAAAATGGCTGAAATTACCAGATATGAGTTTTTTTTTGGTGAAACAACCAAATCAGACAGATGGGTGATCTATAAGAAAAGGTCTTCTGGCTTCTGTTGCTGCTTCTCATTCAGTTAGCCTGTTTACTGTGCCAATGAGAGGCAGAAGGGGTCTGTTGTCAACCACTGCTGCTTCTTCAGTTACCATGGTTACAGTCGTATACATACAATACCGTAAGAGCTAAAGCACAGCAGAGAGGGAGGGTGAAAGATATGCAGGTTGTATTCATTTTCAAGCTAAACTTTTTCCTCAAGGTGCTCCCCAAATGGTCCTAACTAGTAGGTGCAGCTCTTGCTATTTTCAATTACAGCCTGTAAAGAAATTTGAGCATCAAGCGACTGATAAATAGCTAATCAGTTTTGCCCTATTATCCAACTACCAATGTTAGCATCTTATATTTTGCTGTCCTTAGAACACATCCCTATGCACTTTTATTGTAGCAAGACATACAATTAAAGAACAGATGTCAATCCATTTCTGTCCAGGCTGTTTCAGACTAATGAAAAGGACCTGTAGCGCTTTGAGAGTGCACAGATGCACACTTGGTATCCCGACATGAACAGTTGTAATATTTGATAACACTACATTCAAGGAGCACTATGTTAAAGGATCTTTCCTCCACTTAAAGAAGCAGAACCCTTCAGCTTTAAGAGCACAAACCTACTGAAATTCGACAAAAGTGACAAATCAATCTCAGTCATCAGAATTTATTGTGAGGAAAATAGATACAGAGACTGATGAAGAGGTGACATTTCGGTGTAAGAGGTTTATTTTCTCCATATATTTTACAAATAGAAGCACAAATGTTCATTTAAACTCGACCACAACGTGTCTGAAGTACTTTGAAGAGCGGCAATGGAAATGACGACATCACCCGTTTATCTGCAAAGAAAGAAAAACAAAGCATGAGAACAGAAGAAAAATGTAATTAATACCTTTCAGACCTAGTCAGGACTGGTAAAGCTACTGTGTAAGGCTAAAGGGCAACTAATCTATCATATCTAATACACTAAAACTGTCCCAGTAAGGACCCCAACATCAAACTCTTCTACACTGTTACCTCCTCTGTTCAGACAAGCCTCAGTTCCTGAGTTCAGCAGAGGGTGAGGAGCAGCAGATTAGGTCAGAGCGCAGAATTAGTCATGACAGAATGTGACAGCTTTGAACATTTAAAGACATTCAAAGCTAAGAATCTTAAGGGAGGATGAAAAAACAAAAAGAGGGTCTCAGAGGTCAGAAAGTTAGCAGGAAAAAGAGGAATCATAATGAGAGGGTGAGTAAGAGAAAGAAATTAACAAAGAAGAAAGAAGTTTGAAAAGTTGTAGAACTGAAAAAGGGGGGGAAAAAAGGAGGAGAAGATGAGGCAGGAGAACGGACAAGATTGACAACATGATGAGTAACTTACAGAGCAGCGGCTCCAGAGATGATCTCAATGAGCTCCTTGGTGATGACGGCCTGTCTGGTACGGTTGAAGGTGAGGGTCAGCTTGTCAATCATCTCAGCTGAGGAGAGCAGAGAGAAGTCATCGTCAAATCTACATCCTCATTGTGGAAGTAGAAAACGGTAAGAACATGGACCAGCAACAAACTGTATGGCTGTGTTCGGCTTATTCCTCAGAGCAGGTAGTTTATCTTCACACCAAACGACAGCTAGGAAATCCATTTGTTAAAACTACTCTCAATTAGATCAATTATTTCCTAAATTCAACCAACAAATCATCAGTGCTTTTGCCTCCAAGCAAAATTAAGTAGCCACATTTGAAGAAATTTTCCAATAATCAACATGTTAAATACTAACATTAAGTGATAACTTAGATTGTGGACTGTTTGTCAATTTATCTATTAAATACTTTTACAGTAAAAATAGTTTTCCATTACTTTTATGAGAAAAAAAAAATTAGGTTGTCAATATCCATTATCCCTCCATTCCCAAGTACATTGTTCAAATAAAAAGACAACCAACCAGTCTAGAAGAAATCTAAAGCCCTTTTCACACACCAAAAAGATAGCATCTTATATGGAGGCTCTGAAACTGACAGCAACAATTCGCAGACAAAGGGAGACGAGATCGATCAATTTTACCGACAAGACAGCCGACAGCTCCGTCACAGACCACGGCCTACAACAATTCAGTCAAAAGTAATAAACTAGTCTAATTATCTCAGAAAGTTGTGATCGTAAGACACTTTCTGAGTCTAAAAGATGTGAAGACATTTCATTATGTTGTCATAGTTACAGGTTTATACCCTGCAAGGTAGAGGGAGTTACTAAGCCAGAAGTGACAGTAAACAAACAGCTTTAAACAATTATCTTGTTCCAACATGTGAAACTGCGTTTAAAAATAACCATATTTCATTAAAACTACTTTTGATGTAAAAACAGAACAGTGCTCTCCAGCTTCCAGCATCCTGTCGCTTAATCAGCTGGAGCCCAAACTTCCAAAGAATAAAAAGGGACAGCTGAAGCTCAACGATTAGTTTTTCAGCCTTTGATGCTGATGAAGATGATGCTACAAAGTGTGAACGATAGACTGAAAACTTAATAAATTTAGGATTACAAATTTAAGATTTAAAAATGTGTTTTCCCCAGTCTGCAAAAAAACAACAATAAAACCTGAAAACTCAAAAGATGGAGAGTCATCATACAAATCTCAAATGTGAAGGCTAGTTTACACCCCACGATCACATCAGCTTCGCAAGAAAATACAACAGAAGAAGCATCAAACCACATACAGTATGTCTTGCCTGCACGTTTATCCTAAATCCTATTTTAGACTAAGTGCTGACATCATGTGAGCAACTCTGGATTTATTTTTCACATCTGTTGCACAAGATGCAGGGAAATTGTATGAAATTGTGTGCTGTATTGGATCAAGAAGCATTCTTTCACCATCAGAGCAGAACAGGATTAAATTACCCAAAAATGTGGGAAGTTGGACATTAAATTCATGTCATTTTCAATCTCTGCATTCATTATTAGGTATGGATTGGAAAGGGAAAATGCATGAATACATAAATTGGGAATACAAAAACACAGCCTTCTGGCTTTTTTTGCCTTAATACCAACTGACAGTCATTTAATGTCAGATAATTCATTTAGTTTAGGAAACAGATTAGCTAAAATTGCTCCATAAAAAAAGGTCATCTGATGTTTTGTTGCATTTAGAAGATCAGAAAGGAAGATTTCAAGTCCATTATGTGATCTTCCTTTTTTGAGAATTTGTGTAAAATGCAGTAGTTGAGGTCAAGAAACCTATTCAATGATCATACAGTCAGAATTATCAATTTCCAGTGAATGCAGTTCAATACTGTAACAGCTGTGACGCCAATCCCTATCTTTCCGAACTAAGTACAGCATTTTCCTCCTAATTATCCCCATTACTGATCCGTATCACAGCACTCCAGAATAACTGGAGCTTAGTCAGATTTCTGTTTCTTAAAACTTAGTTTTAATTTCTAAACAGAACGAATGATTGCTTGTGATTGGAAAATAAAAATAAGTGTTATTGGAACCAGACTATGAGTAAAACATGCCCACAAACAGCTCCACCCCCACTTCCTTGGCCTCTATAAGCATGCAGTGTATGCTGGGCAGGAAGGCCAGAATCTTACAGGCGTTCTTGCTAGCGCTGTCCATGGCAGTCATCCTGGCGCTCTGCTCACTGGTGGAGGACTCCCTCATAGCCAGGTAGACGACGTTGACAAGAGCAAACTCCTGGTAGTTCCTCAGCACATCGGCATCAATGTCATCATAAATGCCCATGTTTTCTGTTGGAAAAGAAGAGGTGAATGATCAACGACTGACTGTGTGTCAAACTGATTTGAGTAAAATGTGAAGTATTACCTGAGGTGGCAACTACGTCTGTGGAAAACACAGGCTTCTTGTCGATCTTGTATGAGATAACAGACCTGCACAAGGACAAAAGTTTGATTCATTTTTAATGGTTAGAACATCTTTAAATTAAAGCATGAAAAAGAAATCTACTCAAACATTTTTACTCAGATCCAAATTAAAAGGAAAAAAGAAGGTAAAAGCTTGAAGCCTCATACCTGAATTGATTGAAGATGACGGAGCCCTGGTCAAACTCATACCCAGAGTTAAGAACTTCGGCAGCAATGATGGAGGCGTCACCAAAGCTGGGCGGCTTGCGACCGATTTCCTTGCAATTCAGAATGATGTGCTTTCCATGAGTTCTGATGAAATCCATAAAACACCAAGGTAAAATAATCCATCTGTACAATTTCACTCAGGTAAATTTAGACAGATTTTAGGGGACATCTTAAGCTATCGATGCAAGTAGAGCAGTATGATCAGGATTTTGAAATCTTTACCAGCACAGATAACAACAGTAACAGCAAATCCAAACACTGAACCAGACTTGAACCAGTGCAATGAGAGGAGGAAATCTGGGGCTTAATCTCTATTCATACCTGTGCAGGATGCCCCTCAGCTTGTCTCCAACATTTATGACCATCACCTCCTTGCCGGAGCCAGTCAGGTTGGCAATCTCGTTCTTAATGGCTTTGGCCACACCGGAGTGGATGGCTCCACAGAGTCCACGGTCAGATGTCACGCCGACAAGCAAATGCTTGGAAGCCTTATCCTCGGGTGCTTTGATTTCAGCCTTCTCGTACAGGGCTGAGACACAAAGAAAAAAGGTGGAAGATTAGGTTAATTTCCAATAAATAAACTATGACGAATTAAGTCCAGTCTGCCATAAAAGCATACCCAAAGCACCGGTTCCATAGACACGAGCGGGTTTCAGCTGCCTCTCAGCGCGAGCATACTTGGCAGCGGCCACCATCTTCATGGACTTTGTGATTTTTTGAATGTTCTTAATGGACTTCAACCGAATGGTGACTAAAAAGACAGAATATTTACATTAATTCAAAACAATTTTATTCATATAAACATCAATACACACCAAAGGTCATCTCAGAACATTTCAAATGGGAACTGGATAATTAGAAGACAAATCACAGACTATATACATTTGTCAGCCATCACATATCTATATTAGAGAGTCTATACTCCTAAAAATAAAAATTGCCTTTAGATGAAAAGAACAAACAAAAACAATTGGCCGAACCAAAACTATTTTTGTGGTATTCAATTAGATGCTATACACTAAATTATCATGTCAATGGGATTTTTGGAGCTAATTTTCCATTTTCGTATACATTTTCCATATTATAAGCAAAACAGACCTCTGCCTGCAAGATCTGATATATAATCGATAAACTCAAAGACAGTAGTGCAATGTTTTCTTATGCACACCATCTTCATGAAAAAAACATGTTTTAGACCTTGTGTCTTACATAGAATAGTTAAGACTTGGAACTGAATGACATTCCTCCCAAAGCACCACATGTAGGAAGATACTGCTAACATTTTGTCGACAATGTTATCATTCCTCAATTTAAGTCTGTTCTGTGTTATTATGCATTTCTGTATTTCCAATTATTGAGTCGTATACAACAGTACTTACTGTCCTTCAAGGTGGCCATGTTCCTGACCTGCCCACTGTGAACACAAATAGCACATGTGAGCATGGGGTTACAGTTTTATACACAAAGTGTAATGTCAACTCAGGCCTCTACCTTTGTAGACACACACAAAAACAATTCAGAACTTGAGCAACACAGATTTTGCTGTTTGCTACGTTGCAAGTGCGCTAGCATCTTTTAGCCTGAAAGCTAACATAACTGTCCAGAACAAGCTTTGACAAGTTTGCCAGCTGTTGTTAGCTGCAGTGCATTTATCCAAAAATTAAACAATTTACTGTGAACAATTTAGTTGTCGTCCCTAACTTCTCGAACATTGTAACTCTTGAGGTCAAATAGCATTAGTAGCTAGCCGGTTAAGACAGTCCATTCACGACTTAGCACACCGCTGTCATTCATTAGCCGCGGCCTACATGTTAGCACGTCCTTGCAGTCAAGAACTGCGGGCGTTACAATGTAAAACCAAAACATTTCTTTCTTTCAAATGCATACATCAGAGTCCCACTCAAAAGACGAAAAATAATTAAAGTGAGGAAAGTGTAACAAATATTTAGCACTTTACCATTGTGGGGAGAACACCAACGCGCTGGTCCTGGCGAACATGGTTAGTCCTATGAAGGTCAGACACGCAGGACTGCGCAGGCGCAAGTTGAAGTCAAAATGGATGTACGCTAACTTCAGGGACTGATAAAAATGTCGTAAGATAAAAATAACAAACTCGAAATAAACTCCACAATTGATATTTAATTAATAAACTGTTTTTATTGTAAAAAAAAATGTCGTATCCAAAGTATAAATTGTTGATTGAAATAATGGAATTATTACATGCTTTATAAACATTTATCATGTGACTAATTCTTCTCAACAGAAAATTGCACCGACGATAATTAAATTTGCTCAGAAACATTGTTTTGCTTGCCTGGTTTTTTTCCCCCATAAACTGATACGTGTAGCTACAAATTTTAAAAACCTAAATTTAATTCCTTAACACTCACCTTTGTTTTGAAGTATCCTGAAAGTCGACTGGAACTCATTTGTCCATATTTATCATATTTCCCAGTGTGAGACATACCACAAACCTCCAGCTATTCCATGTTGGTGGTTAGGGGTGACTTGTCCACTAGCCTCTTGAATGAGGCCTGTTGAAATTGTATTTTTTTTTTTTTTTTTTTTTTTTTATCATTTTCATAATATATTTTTCGTTTAAGGTATGGAGGTTACCCTGCCTCTCGCCTGATACTTGCTGGGATGGGCTCCAGCCCACCCGCGACCCTGCGTGGATTAAGCGGTACAGAAAATGGATGGATGGATGGATGGTATGGAGGTTTTCTCTCTAATTAAAATCGCAAGTGTATTTCACAAAATGTTTGTTGTATTTTTTAAACCAATGTTGTCTTAATTACAGATGGGAAACAAATGGTTGTAGTTCTGTGACTAATATAGTTTTCAGTCTAAAAACATAAGATACGAGTATTAACAGGTTGTTTTCTATCGATTAAAAATAACAAACTTCGTAAATTACACAGTTTACGGGAGCTCCTGAATGTAGCAATTGCTATCGCGAGTTTTCAAACGTATGAGTGAGATTATGACGTTCGGCACGCGGAAACTGTTTACCTCGGTCGCGGTTTCGGACCCGTTTTTGAGACTTGGCTTTTGAACGAAAATCTTTCTGTTTTTTCCTGCTTTTTGCATCATATCGTTTATTTTTTTGTTCGTTTTAACCGTTCGCGATGGGGAAGGCCGATTTTCTTTCCCCTAAAGCGATTAGCAACCGAATAAAATCCAAAGGACTCCAGAAGTTGAGATGGTATTGTCAGATGTGTCAAAAACAATGTCGAGATGAGGTAAGATGACGATGGTAGAATTAGTCTTATTTCATTTATTTGGTGTTGGTGTTTTAAATCCATACTTCTGGTCTGTTTGTTGATAGAATGGCTTCAAATGTCACTGCATGTCCGAGTCCCACCAGCGGCAGCTGCTGCTGGCCTCAGAAAACCCGACAAAGTTCATGGACTACTTCTCCGAGTGAGTTTATCACCACGCCGTAGCTGAGAGTTTATAAATGGAAAACATAGGGAGGAATATGGAATACACGAGTAAGCACGTAATTTCTTTCTTTCTTTTTTAAACAGTGAGTTCAAAAGGGACTTCGTGGAGCTGCTTCGAAGACGTTTTGGTGAGAGAGAATTCCTCCAAATTGTCCTCAGACAGCTCTCAGAAAGTTTCTGTTCCTAAATTTGTCTCTTTTACAGGGACCAAGCGAGTTCACAACAATATTGTCTACAATGAATACATCAGTCACCGAGAGCACGTCCATATGAACTCCACACAGTGGGAAACACTCACTGACTTCACCAAGTGGCTGGGTAGAGAGGGTAAGGCGGGTTTTTTGGTATCCTTTTCATAGTTTCTGCAGCCTCTGCTGCACAAATTTCACCTTTTCCCATCAGAGTCAATCTGATGAAAGTTGCTTAACCTGGAGTGTATTGCATGTAGACGAGTCTTGATAACTGTACCTGCTGTCTCTATGCCCTGAATTCCTTTGTGTCACCCAGATTAGATGTTATTCAGTTTAGATAAAGCGAACCCATCATTTTTGAGGAAATGTCATAACAAATTACATGTCATTTCCAGGTTTTTGCAAAGTTGATGAGACCCCTAAGGGCTGGTACATCCAGTACATCGACCGGGACCCGGAGACCATCCGTCGCCAAGAGGAGCAGGCGAGGAAAAAGAAGCAGGACCTGGACGACGAGGAGAGGAGCGCCAGGTTCATCGAGGAGCAGGTCCGCAGGGGTCGCGATAGCAAGGAGACTGGCGTGAGTACCAACGAGACGACTCTAAAATGAGCTTGTTTGAGTCAAATTGAATAAATCAATACTTTTTTAATGGAAGTAAGACTTGTTTCTTGTGTTTGGCTCTGTAGGAAACTCCTCTTTACACGGAGCTAAAACGTGAGAGCGAAGAAGAAAAAGGTTAGTCCTGTTTTCTTACGTGAGCAAAGTATTTGCAAGAAGGTTTTCTTCGCACTCACCTTTTACATGCTTTTCTTTTGCAGTTGCTTTCAACCTGGGGGCGTCGTCCTCTGTGCCTGGGACCTCCAAGTCAAGGTACGGACGTTTTCCTGCAGGGTGCATAACTGTGTATTTTAAGCTTCCAGTCTGACTGGGTTTTTGTGTCCGCCTGTAGTTCTGTCCTGGGGGCGAGCGCCCTGAAAGCAACGGCATCGTCATCCTCAGTCAAAAGGAAAGACACATCCTCCAGCTCCGACTTCAGAGGGGAGAAGAAGAAGAAATCGGCTCTGGAGGAGATCATTGAGGTCGGGGTTGTGTTTTTGTTTGGTCAGCTGTGATTGTTCTGATCATCAGACGGGTGACGCCTTTTTTTTTTTTCTTCAGATGGAGGAGAAGAAGAAGCAGTCGACCAGAACTGATTACTGGCTGCAGCCCAACATTGTCGTCAAAATCGTTACCAAGAGGCTGGGAGAGAAGTACCACAAGAAAAAGGCCGTCATCATGGTAGCTATGGATTTATTTAAGCTAACAGGATGTTGAGGAGGAAGATGTTTTGTTGTTGATAGCTGTGGGTTATTTCTGGCTACAGGAGGTGCGAGACAAATATGCTGCAGTGGTGAAAATGATCGATTCGGGGGACAAATTGAAACTGGACCAGAACCACTTGGAAACGGTCATACCTGCACCAGGTAAGCCCCCCCCCCCCTCCACCCTTACAGCCGACAGCAGCGTCCTACAGGTTGTTGGATACGGTGGTGTTAAACTTGTGAAACTTGCTGCAGGTAAACAGGTTCTGATCCTGAACGGGCCCTACAGAGACACAGAGGCCGTGCTGGAGGGGATCGATGAGAAACATTTCAGCGCAACCCTCATGCTAGACTCTGTACGTATTTCTACCCTCGATGCTGTTTCCTGACACGTATTACAGACTAAATGGTTCATCATGACGTTACCTAAAAAAAATATTATTTTAACGACGACATACAGTGTAGCAAGTGAAAAGTACTTTATTAATCCCCCCGAAGGGAAATTCAACATTTTAAATAAATATAACCTTGAATTATAACAGAAATAATTATGATTAAAGTAAAAACAAATCGGAACCAGATGGAAAAATTCACATTATATTTTCTCTTGAAGTAAAACAAGGGATTTTTTTTATATATTTGCTGTTACTGCATCTATGGAATTAATTGTACATAAGTGAAAAGGACCGGTCAGAACCAGAATGAGTCTCGAATCATGGTCGGTGTGGCTGTTATACAGCTGTCGTGGTAAATAACACAACCCCCTCTGCAAGGAGACGCTGTAGAGCGGGGGGGTCCAAATCCAGTCCTCAAGACCTACTATCCTGCAACTTTTAGATGCGTCCCCTTCTCCAACACAACTGAATCAAATGGCTGAATTCCCTCATCCACATGTCATCCAGCTCTACAGAGACCTGGTAACGAGCCACTCATCTGATTCAGGTGTGTTGGAGAAGGGATGCATCTAAATCACAGGTGTCAAAGTCCGGTCCTCGAGGGCCGCTGTCCTGCAGGATTTCAATGTTTCCTGCTTCAACGCACCTGACTCGGATTAAAAGGATACAACAGCTCTGCACAATTACTCATTAATTTGAGTCAGGTGTGTTGGAGCAGAGATACATTGAAAACCTGCAGGATTCTGGCCCTCGAGGACCGGAGTTTGACACCCCTGAATCTAAATGCTGCAGGATAGGAGCTCTCCAGGACTGGACTTGGATACTCCTGATATCGAGGCTGAACTAAAGCCCAGCACAACAAACTTGTTGGGTTTATTCCAATTTTCAAGCGGAGTTCCTGAGTTCTGCTTTAACTGTGCAGAACAAATTGATGATAAACGGGAGGAAAGCATTAAGGATTTGGGAATACTCTTGTAATTTACGAGAAGGAATATTAATCTACCAACACTAATCTATTTATATTCACCAGGAAGCTGCACTCTGTCTTCCTATTGGTCTTTCATCATGTCACTCTACACGGGGTAAAGACGCTGGTTCTGAATTGGGGCGGAATTCGTGTCTGAACCAGGCGTAAGACTGAGATATTCTGGCCACAGGTTTTAGGTGTTGCATTACTCAACAATCATGACTTCTAAAGACTTTATTGTCGGGCAGGAATCAGGACCCTGAATTAGAATATTTATTCACTGCAAGAGCAAAGAACAACAAAAGCTTTGGAGAAGATGTGTTTGGCTTCGTTAAGGCACCGGTTGCATGAAGTTACTTCAGACATGGATCACTTTCCATGACCTTGTTCCTGCTTTTGTTGTTATTCTTGTTAGTACAGAGTATTCTCGCTTATAAGTGCTTCATTTTATTGCAGTTTTACTGACTTAGAAAAGCACAAGGAAACAATGACATAGATGCATTCAGCTTGTTAAATGCTTGTAGGATAAATAAGAAAATGTGCATCCTCATGATGCAAATGTTACATTCACTGACCTCATGGACATTTGAAGTCTGGATGAAATAAAGGAACATTGCAATCATTTTATACTATTTTTCTTCATCCACAGGGTCATCAGAAAGGGAAGACGGTTCACATCGCCTACGAGGATTTTTCCAAACTGGCCTAAGAGAAAAAAATCTAAGTTCCTGTTTAAACACCAAGCAGTCTTTCGGCCGAGGGACTCTACTGTGTCAGAGTTAATTCCCAGACATTCACCTGTACATATACACATCTCATATTTCACCTGCTCTAAAATCAGGGACGCTTTAAGCAATGTATTCCATTTGTTTTAGTTTCTTTTTATTTTGTGACAATGTTCATGCAAATGTAAATTTTATCCAAATAAATTTGAGAAATGTGGCTTCGGTTTTGTGGAAAATACAGTTTTTGTAAACAAAAGAAAACAATAAAACCCAGTTAGACTTCTATCGACGCTGTCGTCTTTAACTTTCACCTGCTTTTTAAATGGTTATTTTTCCTCCTAACGCTACGGACCCAGGGTTAGATAGCAGCATGGATGGCTGCTCACAGCATCGGGAGGAAGCTGTTCCGATTGGGCACAATGTACTGGGTGTAATGGCCGTCGATGAAGCCCTTCCCGCTGTTATGAATGAACCAGCAGTAGACGTTGGAGCCGCGCTTCTTATCACGTCTGTAGTCCTTCTGCCAGCCCCTGAAACACAAACACAAGAATTTAGAGTCGGAACAAATATAAGAAAAAAGTAATTGTTTAGTTTGCTTTTATACGCATGATGAAGTACCTGGTGACGAGCAGCTTGTTGCCCTTCACCTCCATGGTAGCCTCATTCTTCAGGGGATCAGCTCCTTCATGGATGTGGTAAATGCTGACCTCAGGCTCTCTAGAAAACTGCCCTGTAAGATCACGTTTGTTTCAACCTACTAGTCAGTGTAAATGGATTAAAGTGGCTTAATGAAAAGAAGAAACATTTTTTTTTTTTTCCTGCACCATTACTGTGAGATTCGGTGCGTTTCCCAGACCCACCTATGAGTCCATGGACCAGAGGAGAATACTGATTCTCATTAGGAATGTAAATGCCCAGAAAGTCAACGTTGACAGGATGCTTCTTCCACACGCGATGCAGCAACACCATCACCCGGATATTATTATTAACCGTGAC
>JAOXYM010000025.1:5120685-5131035 GCA_028567055.1 Leptatherina wallacei
ATCTGCTTCCATACATCTTATTCAAAGTTTTCATGAGAGCGCTGGTGCAGTGCTTTTGTCCAAGGCAATAAAAACATCAGGTCTGCTCTGATTGGCCGTTCTGCATTAGCTCTGCTAATATACTAGAATATAAAATTTCAAAAAACTGTTTCATGAGATGTTAAATTAGTTTATGCCCCCAAATACTGAAGAAATGATCTCCTTTTCTGCCCTCTTTTCAACTAAAGTAACTAACATTTAAATGGTTGTGTTTTACCATTCCTAGTGGTAGTGTGTGTCCTAGCGGCCCACACACGGCCCACACACACACACACACACACACACACACACACACACAGTGGGACTGAGAGTAAACTTCCTCTCCTGAGAACCAGTAAAAATCCTTTAATCTCTTTGCTTAAAGTCAGTGAGATGCTGCTGTTGGTTTCAGAAGCTCCATGTGAGACATTGTTGTTGGTAAACGAGTTTCTGTAAAGAAAAAGTGAGTTTTCCCCACTCTTATAGCCACAACAGAGGCATCCTCAAAGAAAATTTTAAAGTGCACCCAGGTATTATGTTCCCATTGATGCCAACTAGAACTGAAGCCAATAAAAACTATTGCAGAGTCGTGTGACTCAGAGCTGAATGCAGATGAAACCCTTCACCATTACACTAAAAAGCCAAATACTAGTAGATCTTATTTTTTTTAGCTTGTTAGCTAGTTGAGGGAATATAAGGGAAACAATTGGGTATCAAATTTGACATCATGGTGACTTTGCTCACCTTTCACTGATGAGCTGTTTGATGGTAAGGTACGCCCACATCTGTCTGGCAAAGCCGGTAAATGAGTGCTGCTGTTTGGCCAGCTCCATGTCCAGTTCTGCAAGGTCTGCCTCCGTCTCCAAGGTGATGTCCAGCCGGGCCTACAGAATGAGATGGAAAATATGTACGTTTGTTATTGTGGCTCCATTTCAATATGAAGTCTACACAAAAGTGTCAGAACAACTGGAACATATGGATTGTTTTAGTAGCTATAAAAACAAAGGAAGAGCCGGTCTGAAGGCGAATACCAGTCGTTGAGATCTGGTGAATTAGATTGTTTATGTTGACTCACAGCTGATGCAGTGGTGAAGCTAGTCAGCGTGTTGCTCTCCGACGGTAGCACCCTCCCGGCCACCACCAGCTCGGAGCCGCTGAAGTACTTATCGAAGCGGTTCTGGGTGACGTCTGTGACCGAATCTTCAGGGAACTGAATGTTGATCTTCCTCAGCAGAGGCGAGGACACCTGCCTGTAAAATGTCTGCAGAGAGAGAGGAGGAGAGAAGCTGAGGATTTACTGAGAAATGGGCCAAAACATGGCGGATAAACTCTTCCTCTGTAAGTGAATTGTGTTTATTAAGATCATTCATGTAAATAAACTTAATAAAGGTAAATTTATGTCGACTCAGCAGGAATTTCCACTTCATATTTTTGGTTTTGTTCACAGTTTTTCATGAAAAAGGCAAATCTTTATGGTGGGCAATGTAAATTATAGTTTGTTATTAGTTTGAACTTATTTATGTTGATTTATGTAAAATATTTAGAATTCATCCTACAAATATAAAAGATATCTGTTACATCTGATGAGATATCTCCAGATATAAAAGTTTTGTTTGCAAAGAAAATCTTCAGGGTGTGTTCGAGCTGCTGCAACTAACAAAAAATTGTGATGAAATCTAGCAAAAAAGTCTCCAAAAGCAAAACAAGTGCAAAAACTTATGTTAAAATCAAATAAATAACTTGTGAAATATTTTTTCATCAGAAAATTTAAGTTGAAGACAATAAAAACTATAAAATATGAAAAACAATGCATGAAACTGTCTCTTCCTGTTTTCAGGGATGTTTCAGATGTTTTTTGTTGAGAGGGAATGAGGGAAATTAAAGCCACATTGCGTCTGTCGTACCCGTAGCTGCTCTGCAGCATCATGGTTGGCGTAGATCCTCTGGGCCATGCCCCTGTTCTCCATGGCGATACGTTCCAGGAAGTCGTAATCCACGTCAAAACCGATGCCCAGAGAGAAGAGCGAGAACTCCTCTCTCATTGTTCGCTTCACATTCTTCTGAATGGTGCTGAGCTTAATCTCTCCTGCGGAGGTAATCCATGTTGGGTCAGACTATTTAATTTAAACACAGTTCTCAACTAAATGTGAGGAATTGTTCATACCAACAGTGGGGTCTCCATCAGACACCAGAATGATCATAGAGACAGAACGAGGGTCGATGAGGCCCTGGTTGGACGCCCTCACCAACATCTGAACTGCTCTCATCAGCGCCTCATTGATGTTGGTGCCTGGATGTCAGACACATGTTCATAAGAATCCGATTAACTACTTAATTACATGTTAATGATCCATCATTACCTCCATTGGGCTTGATGTTCTGGATGTATCTCTTGGCATCTGCTTTCTGAATAGAAGAGCCAGGAACAAGCTCCTCACTCCAACAGCGCACATTGTGGTTGAAGTCTATGATGCTGAAGTGATCCTCCATGCTCAGGTCATCCAAAATAGCCTTCATGGCCTCCACAGTCTGTAAGTGCATTTTAGAAAATGACCACTAGATGGCAGTGTTTTACAGAATGTGGATAATGAATGAATGAGGAGCAGAGGGGTTGCCTGAGGGGACAAACTCCATCCAAATGTAAACAGCTGTCACTCACTTGCTTCATCTTGACCCCCCACATGGACCCGCTGACGTCGATGACAAACACAATGTTTTTAGGAAGAGGAGAGAGGTTGGATGGAGCGAAGAAATGAACAAAGTGACCATCTGAAACCTGGAGGGGGACATCAGAAGCTTATGTAGCAGTCTCATGAAAGGAATTTCAAACTGGATTTAAGTCTAAAATGAATAAATAAAGTGATTTGGACTTTATATTAGATGAGTAATCGTGTGATACCTGCAGTTCCCCAGCATTGCTGTCTCTGGTTACGTCATATATCACAGTAAAGACGCCGTCTATGGCGCTGTCCGTGCAGTTGTCACACTTCTTCTGCTGCTGTAAGGTGGGCTTGAAGACAATATGAGCCTGAGGACAAATGAAAAAAAGTTTGTAAAGGCTTCTAAGTCTGAATGCACAAGCAGCATTTAAAAAAGAAAGAAGTTAAACAGATTTCTGCAGAATGGAAAACTAACCAGGTGAAAAGCAGTTACATAATCAAGCACAAACAAGCCAGTGAAAGGTCCCTTTGTATGGAAATTGGCTGATTGTTCCAGTTCCTGCCTTACAAGATCCCAGAGAGCATTAGAAAAAAAAACTTTTTAAAAAATACAAGAAAATCTCTTTAGATCCTTGTTTCATAAATAACAAAAAATGCAAACATTATGAGACTTTTGCACCACTAACATATCCAAAACGCTTCTTCTAACCCTGTTACGTACAGTTTGACATGTCAGCTGCCCACAGTTGGGTTTATTAATGTCCTGCAGCCTTAAAATGCCTGCCTCTGATGGTTATTCAAATTTATTTTTTTTTCTTTTTAGTACAAATAACAAAATATATCTTTCTTTTTCACATGTCAGGATTTAACAGGGTCAAGGCACTTCCAGAATATGGTGCCAATAATAAAGTTAGAGTCTAAAGCAAAGTTTTCAGCATGTATACTGCACACTGAGGACACCACCATGATAATAAAAACACAACATTCTTTGACATAATAGTCTATGGGCAGCTTGTTTGTAGGCAAATGTAATGAAACACACGAAGAAGAAGAAGACAAAGTTACAGTAAAGCACGGCAGGTTGCATCATGGTGTGGACTTGCTCTGCTGCTGATGGTAAACTCTGATTTTGGTTCTTTAAGCAGGACAAAAAAATGAAAGTCAAAAGATTTGTTTGCATATTCAGCATAATATTAATCTTTAACCTCATTACTTCGTAGGAAACACTGAGGTTTTCCATTAAAAAATGGAAGCCGAAGTATAATGGCATCATTTGACCTACAACTGAACATTATGATGCAAAATCCCTCAAATTACGAGAAAACCAACATAAAACATAAAAACAAACCAATTTTATAATTGTTTACAAAAAAAGCAGTAAAATCAGACTCTTCATTCCGGTCTGGACAGATTTATTTATATCGATGTAATTTTAATCTAAAAAACTGTCTTTGGTGGAGTTTCCTTAACCAGGGATATGATCAATTACAACAGCTTAGTTAATTCTTATTTAATATTCATCACAAACTAATGGCTGACAAGGAAAGATGATCTAATCAACTAACCAGCAACAAGTCATGAGCTAAATCCTGCTAAATACAGAAACTAACATGAAACATCACAAGATGGCCACGAGAAGCCAACGTTTCCATAACCAAACATCAGAAGGAAGCCTTGGAAGTTTGTCTGGGGGGCTTTTTGGTGGGTCTTCAAACAGACCTTGTGGTTGCAATTATAAAAATTATTTTTCTAAGCAGAGCCATTAGATATAGGCACAGGTTCAAATGATTTATGTCGATGGATAAGTTTTTAAAATTGAGATTTGTAAATTTTAGATTTACCGCCCAAATGCAAACAAATCTAGTCTAAATGATAAATAAGCTGGGTAAACTTCACTTCTGGTGGTCTTATTATAATATGACACATTTTCTACAACAAAAATCTATCATTGAAGTAATTGTGTGTCTTTATTGGAGGCGTCTCCCTCAGTGTTACCTTATCTTTGGAGGTTGTTACTTTAAAAAGCTCCTCAAACTGCGCTCCGAGGGTATTTGGTGTTCGCACGGTGGAAATTCCTTTTGGCTCAAAGATGTACACGTCCACCTATCAACAGATGGGATTAGAGGGGATTGTAAGGTGACATAAAGGCTAAACTAAGTATAAATGATGCTATTCTCACCTGGAACTGTGGCACCAGCCTCCCAGGCTGCAGGTACAGTGAATGTTCGTAGAGGCCCAGCCTCCTTTGCATCATCTCCTGGTAGTGGAGCTCAAACTCAATGTTACTGCCGGGAGGAACATGGACCTCCGTTTTAAAGGTCTCCAAGTCCTGGGAATTAGCCCTGTGAGGCAGAGAGACATTTCATTTGTATGTAGTTGTGAAGTTGTTTGATGGAGTTTAATCCAAGAGGCTGGTCCAGCACCTGACGATGCCCGCCGCCTTGTTTCTCGCTCTGGCCTGGGCGTACAGGTTCCTGGCCACCGTCTTCTCCTTCACTGAGCCCACAAAGGTGATGCCATTCACATTCCTGTAGAAAAAAATATTTGTATAATATTGGTTCTGCTCAACAGATTGTTGAGACTGGAGGACTTTTAGCTCACATGGTGAAGTTGGAGATAAAAGCCCGTTTGGGGATCTGCACGTTGAAGGCGATGCTTTGAGCTTTGGAGCCCGAGTTGACCACCGAGCTCCTGACGGTGGTGTGAGCGAAGCGCGATGTGATGCGGCTCTCCACCTTGTAGCTGTTAACAGTGATGTCATCTCCCCGGATGGCCTGTAAACATAATAAGTTATCATGTAAGAAATTACATTTTTAAAAGAACTCTAGAGCAGGGGTCTGCAACCTGCGGCTCTGGAGCCACAAGTGGCTCTTTGGACCTTCAACAATGGCTCTTAATAAAGTAGACTAAAAATGATAAATAACCAACTAATGTTCTTTAATATTGTAACAAATGCAGGTTTTTGAAATGAAATAATCACATTGAATTTCCACAACATAATGGCACTAAAAGCACCAGTAATATTCTTGTAGAACTATTTTTCTTGTCATTAGTCTGGAAATTTTGGGCTTTGACAAAATATCCACAAATATCCACATCTTATAGAAAAGCTTATTTTTGTAAAAGTTTGTTCTAAAAATAGAAAATTCAAATAGTTTTTCAAAAGTGACAAATTTCCTATTTTACATATTTATCAAAATTATAGAATTATACGTTTTTCAAAAGGTCATGTAACTTTTGCGGCTCTAAACGAGTTTTATTTTGCTAGGTTGCGGGCAAAATTGGCTCTTTGGATTGTAAAGGTTGCAGACCCCTGCTCTAGAGACTCTGGATGTTGAGGGATTTTGACGTTTCTGTGATGATTTTCCATCAATACAGATTTTTCTTTATATTTTTTTCTGAGCATGTTTACTGATTATGTCTTTACCACAAATTATACCATTTATACTGGTATTTACACACACAAACCCCATTTTCTAAACTGGTAGAGAGTTTTAAAATGAAATGAAAACGTAAATCTGTATCTTGATCATTCATTCAAACATTATCTAACAAACATAAGTCTTCGCAGACCACTTACATATAAAGACTTATTTAAAACCCAATACAACACACTCAAAAAATGTAAAACAATGAAAGAAATATCTATAAAATGTACAGTAACATCATCCTGAAAGACTGGACAATCAGCCGGTTGACTCGGGACAAGTGATGATGTCAGAATGAAAAAGAAAAAGTTCAGTCGTTCCTATTAGTTCACCACTTTGTGCCAAAATCCATCAAATAATGATCAACCAGTTCAATAATGATAATAATTAGGAATTAGATTTCTTCTGAGCTTTTCACTGACTCCATTATTCATTCACTCCACATTCATACACTGGTGGTGGGAAGCTACACGTGTGGGAAAGACTGATGGAAACATGGGAGTTAATCCATGCCAACAGGCTCTCCATCAAACACCAAACATTCATATATATATATATATATAACCATGCACCAGTGATGTCGGAGGGTGAATGTCTTGCCTAAGAACACATCAGTAGGTCATCTATGATCTACATCGCCACATTCAGTCAGGAGTACCTTGGACAGCCGTCTTCACTCAACACAGTCTGTCGCTGCATCCAGAAAACAGAACCTGAAACAGCTGCTTATGGGAAAAACTAACATCTGCTTTTCTCGTATCAAAGATGAGAAAGAACTTCTATACTTTTTATCAAAGAAAGCTGGAGAAGCCAGGATCTGAGGTATGGGGGTGCAGCAGCGTCCGCGGCATGAATGACTTCATGTGTGTGAAGGTACCATTAATACAGAGGATAGGAAAATATAACATTATTATCAATGTGACGTCTTTGTCTGGGATAGCAGGTTATTTCAGGACGATGTCAGAGTGTGTGTGTGTTTGACAAATGATGTATTTTCATGTTGGTGAGATAAATTTACAGTTAATCTATGATTTTGGTCACAGCTTTGTCCTTTTTTCAACCACATGCATCTCCTGAACCTTACCTTGGGATTTACTTCTATTCTAAACTAGATTCAAAGTGTACAAAGTGTTTTTTACAAGATTCAATATTTTGAAAAAAAGTCAAATTGAAATCATTTGTTAGTTTTACACAAGCCCCCCACCCCCCCACCCCACCCGCCCAAAAAAAGGGAGAAAATACTTCACAGAAAACATGATTTCTTAAGACGAGAAAAGGGGAAGCGGAGCAGGATCTGCAGCGAACAAAGTCAATAACCTGTCAGTCATGAGGATCTCTTCAAACAGCAGCGTATTGATTGTTAGATAAGGTTCAACTCTGTCACAGTGGAGAGGGCTTGAACAACACGGGGTGGTCATACCTCAAAGTCTTCCTCCTCTTCGCTGGTCAATATCGCTCTCTGGAATATGAGCAGAAACATATACAAGTCCAAATTAAATCCACTTCCTGAGGAGAGAGTAAACATCCCACACTGCTGCTATTACGTTTAAGAAGATGCAGAATTAATCCTGATCAGAGCGGGGGAAATTCATTGTTTATTCTTATGTAATCAGCTCAATAAAATGTTGCAACATCAGTCATGATTTGTACTGTGAAGACACATGAAATGAGCCGGGAGGTTTGGATGAAGCTCACCTTATGCCTCTCTGGATGGTCCTGAAGATGTGATGGATGGAAGAAAGAAAATCCTGATCAACTTCTGATGTAACAGACATCAAGTTTTGCAGCAATGAAGTTTAATAAAATGTATAGATATACAAACTTTTTTTTAAATCACGTACAATTCACTCATTTGTGATACTTTAAAGGCAGAAAAGTAAGGTCTTGATTTAATTAAAAGGGCAATCCTGAAATCAATACATGTCACAAATGTGAAAAAAGGAAGGTAAGTCTTTAAAATAACAATTAATAGAACTAAAACTGATATTTAACAGGATAAAAGTACTGTTTTGATGCTCTAATAAGTTATAAAAGAGAACTAATCTGACTCTGGCTCAGTTCTGTTACTGGAAATGTATTTTCTTTTAAATCAACAAACTCTTCCTGAGATTTAAACCTTTTATTGCCCTCCGACTCACCTCCTCTTCCTCCCATTCTCCGTCTATCACAAACTCGAAGCAGCGACCCTGATGGAGGATCAGGAGCCCCAGAAGCAGCAGCAGCAGACGCCTCATGTTTCCAAGCCAGTGGGCTCACACGCTCATATTCACACACGCATAAAATGAACTTCTTTTTTTTTTTTTCTTAAAAAAAGCAAGGAGAAAGAGAAAGAGTCAATCTGCAGGGAGCCCTTTGGAAACAGAGTAGAGCTGAAAACTGAAGGTTAAAATCCACTGAACTGATCGACTGCCGGCCCCTGTCAATATTTGTTGTGTTTCATGGAACCCAGAAAGGAGAAGGAAACTTTGAAACCTTGACCTGCAGAGTTGGCAGGATAAACAGCACAGATCTGAGTCTTTTACAGATTAAACAGAGGATTCACACGAGGCAGTGTTCCAGATCCGGAGTATAAAATCAATCATCATAGCAAATGAGTGGCCAAAAATCACACTTGTATCTCTCTGATGTGCAAAGCTGCAGCTTTTATTAAATATCCTCACAACATAAAGACTCTCAAACATTTCCATGACTCATGTCTGCCGTTAAATCTTGTAATGTTAAACTTTGGCCACAAGATGGCGCCAAAGCCCACTGAACTCCTCTTTCATGTCATCCGAAGTTGATTTAAATGCTAACTTAATGTATTAATTCAAACCCTATGTGTACAGTTTAAATGTTGTTATTTTAGTTAAACCTAATAAACACTGAACCATCACATCTTATAGGGTTTTATTTGTAAGCTGTGTCTTTTAGAGATGAAATAAACAGTTAGAAGGGCCAAAAGAGATTCATTATTTTGAAGCTGCCTTCAAGTACTTCTTGTAAACGCAAGCTCCTGTGTAATTTTAGAAATGAAACAGATTTTTGTACTGAGAACATTTAACAGACATGTTCATGTTCCTGTGAAGAGCAGCACACAAGTTATTTTAGCTAAATATGAACAGGAATCAGGTTGAGCCCATCAGGGCCATCAGACTGATGCAGAATGTATTATTTTCCCCAAACTGGCCCAAATTACAACAGACTTCTTTTTATTGGTTTTACCATGGCCATGTTGTGGAACCCAGATAACAAACACGTTTGGGCCGATAGCGGGTGACTTTTCGCACTTATGGCTCAGTGCTAAAAGGACCTGGCGAGTGTTGTGTGGACCAGAAGTGAACCAGACGTCAGTTCCCAGCCTGGCTTGGATTATTGCAAGTGTTGTGGGCCACATGTTGTCCAGATGTCATTTGGACATGGATTACGGCAAGTATATTGAGGGCCAGAAGTGGTCCTACTGCGGGAAGCCTTCCTTATGGCAGTTTCCTTGTGGGGCGCATGTGGAGGTCTAGTGGCTAAGTTTTGCCAGCCACACCGTAAATCAAGGCCAAATAGACATTTGGGCCAAACATTTTTTGCTGTCTGAGAAGAGTCTCCAGTTAGCGGCTGTACCTGCAGCCTGGATGGTCTACCCACCATCGGTAACACTTGGATGACCTCTGCACTACAAGTAGAAAGTTCTGGCCATGAAGTGTGTCATATACAGCACGGTACAACAATCTTGAGCCTCCCGTAATTATCTATAGTTTCCTTCCAAGCTGCCACACTTATAATCTTATAATCTATAAGATTCTTATAATCTTTTAAAGTGGTCTTGAGCAGGTTTTCAAAGGATCTTTCAAATGCTTTCTTTGGACAGATGTTTTTTGTATTTGTTTGGTGAGCCACTTATCATTGACCTGGGACTCATTTAAGAATAAAAAATAGTATCACACCCAGGCTATGAACTATCTACACAAAACCAACTCAACCAAGAACCAATTCTAAATGGTATCTTTCGGCACTTTGTTACCAGCAACCTGTCACAAAGACAAATCACTTGTTCCTATTTCTTTAGCTGCATCTATGAAAAATGCCAAAAATGTGTGAGAGATTAGTATTTTTGCAACATGGTTCTCAGACAGCCATTTGTTGAAAACGTGGTATGTCTCAGCATGGTATGTCATATTCGCACTGTTTAATGTTTAACATTATTGCTTTTTCATCTCAACCTTACTATTTCTGTGGACTTTTTTACAGTCATGTATACTGCCCTTAAAGCA
>JAOXYM010000025.1:5131135-5142526 GCA_028567055.1 Leptatherina wallacei
CTAATTATCTTACTGCACTGGCAGATTATTTCACTTAATTTAAGATGATTATGACTAAAATCAAGTAATTTTATCCTTATATTAAGATAGCTCATTTTTGCAGTGTGCAGTGTGTTCGTTTTTTAATATTTGAGGAAACTGGACAAGTGGAGGACAAAATAAGAGTCAGGATTATAAAATGATCCACATCTGTTTCTAAAAGTGATTTTCTTCGGAAACAGGGGGACAAATCCAGTGAAAGACTTGACACAGGACCTGAGAGATGCATCTGGGTCTCTACTGAGCCGCCTACTGTTCGCTGAAGCCTCATCAGAAATGGTCTCCAATGCAAGAGTGGCTGTCAAGACGCCATTCTTAGAAGCAGAGAAAAGGTTGATGTATGCCAAATGACACAAGAACTGGACTGAAAATCTGTGACCTTGGATCGGTCTAATGGATGATGAATCCCCAAAACCTGGACCTCAATGTTACTGAAGCAGAGTGGGATCACCTTGACGGAGAAAGGAACAAACCTCCAAAGAAGACATTGGAAAGTCCTTTAAGAAGCCTTGAGAACTATTCCTGAAGCCTACTAAAAGAAATTACAAGAAAGCCTGTCAAAGAGGGTTCAGACTGTGATGAAGAGTAAAGGTTCACGATCAAATATTGACTTTCAAGTTGGTTAATTGTAGAAACAGTTTTGATCTCATTTACTGTATTTCCATTCAAGTTTCACCATGTTTCAACAAATCACTGCACATGTTAAATGTTTTTTTCTGGCAGTAAATAAAATATTAGAAACATTTATGATCTCGTCTTTTAAATGGTCTGTTGGGTCAGACTTCATTGTTGTTTCTCACGTTGTTTTGGCCTCTTTTATTCATGCTAAATTAGTAGTGGTTTAATTAGCCACCTAGCATGGACAAGAGCTCCAACTCAGAAATTCTGTCTTTAAATGCTTCCATTTCTCATTATAAAACATTAAGTGGAAAATGGTGGTGAACATTAAAGTTCACATTATAGCTTCAACTTCTTTTACTTACATGTCTGTCATCATTTTTCAGAGTGGAAAACAGTCATTTCTCAATAAAATTCTCAATAAAAACGGTAACTATGGACTTTCTTCTTTTACGACTGTCCCTGAAGGCAGCAGCAGCTGCAGCCCATGCAAGTCGCCACTCACTCAGGAGCGGCACTGAAAACGTTGCATCTCTCGCCTGCAGTAGGTGGGCGTACTTTTCCTCTCTGCATGGTCTCACCCTCAGTCTGATCTAAACTCACATTCAGAGTCGGACTTAGGAGCCGCTGCCTGCTGGAAATAATGTCCCTTTCGTCCTTTTAAAGAGTTTTAAGGGAGTAGAACTGCAAGATGCTGCTGCTGGCGCTGCTGTTGTGCTTCAGCTTGAGTGCACTGGGACAGCTGGAGGAATCCCAGTTTGGGGATGATGTTGATATTGATTTGGCAGACTTTGATTTAGAGATTGTAAGAAAATTTTAACACCATGTTATGCATAATGACATTTAGATTTGGTCTTATTGTGACGCTGTTTATGTCTGCAGGCGCCCCGCAGAGTCCCTCGGCAGGTGAAAACTATACTAGCCAAGGTAATTAAAATATTCATATTAAGTAACTTGTTTATTTTGTATGTTTTTTAATCTTTAGGAAAGGTATAATCCATATGCGAGAGATAAAGAGGGACGTTTCTTGATATTTTGATTACCTGATCATTTATATTTGGGAGTTTATGGGACTTTCCTCTGGAATGAAAACAAAATTTTTATCATAAACTGCTTATTGTAGACTGGAATGGATGACCTAGTTAAAGTTAAAGTTGTCATCCAGACTTGTGCGTATTGGGCGCGATGCGCAGGAGATCCGCCAAGCGCGCAGATGTGCCAGAGTATCTGTAATGCACTGGATGTTAGTTTAACAAATCCCACTGTTTTGTCATCGTAACTGTGTGGATGTGCAGCTGCCACGCGTGTTATCTGTTGCGATTAATGAAAATAAAAGACGTGAACTTTCTTCCGGTTATTTATTTAGCAGACGCTTTTATCCAGAGCGGCTTGGAAAGTGCACACATGGAGGCAAAGTGGAGTTCTGTATCTTGCGCATCAACACTTGGCGTCTAAACTGGGGAATCAAGAACTGAACCAGCAACTTTACGATCAGTTTATGAGTTATTAACGTCTGCAAAAATTATGCGTAAATTACGTCACATTTAGCACCAGGAGGTCTGCTCCAGATTACATCGAAGTGTTGATATCTCAGCAATATCGGCGTGGCAATGTTTTCTTTTGCAGGAGACCAAACCTCACATCCACGAACTCTCCATCAAGACCACCATCATCTCCCGCTACGCCTTCACTGCGGTGTACTGCGCCATGCTCAACCGGCACTCCGCTGCAACTGAAGGCGTCTTCCAGTTTCAGATCCCCGCTGACGCATATGTCTCCAACTTCACCATGTAAGAACCAAAACGACTTGTAGATAGAGAATAAGAAAGAGATTAAGTAAGTTAGAAAAACTTTTTGCTCTATACTAACCCTTTAGGAGTAAACCATGAAAACTAAAGAACTATGCAGGACTTCCACTTGACATTAAATCTACTTTCCTGCTTTCCGTGTCCACTAGTGGCCCTGCATGTCAGCAGTTCCACAAAGGGAGAAACTTCCTCCTCAGATTCTGAGATCGACTAATTAGAAATAACTTAGATAGGAAAGCCAGGAAGCTCCATCTTTGTGTTGTAACCAATTACCATGGTTACCAGCATTGAGCATGTTTTATCTTTTAAAAATTGCTCTTTTTTTTGTCATTTAATGGCAATATTAAGCAGTATGAATACTTATGTCAAATAACAAGCACAGACTATATCAGTAGTATAAATTAAAATATATGTAACTTTAAAATGATAAAACCAAAAATTATCATCATCCTTGTTGATCTCAGCTTCTGTTTCTGCCCAAAAACCGCAGCTCTTGATGTTTTTGATGGTATTGTATGGCAGAAAACTCAACAGGACTTAGTGTCTACAATTATTTATGATGTTTCAGTTACTATGGAGACATCAGTGAGAAGAGAAGAAAGGGTTACAATTTTTATAACAGTGTTAACACACACACACAGATTAGTTCATTCATGTGCAGGAAGGGACGCCCGTAAATAGGTAATGACAGGATTTTCTGTGTCCTTTGTCCAAGAAAATCTAGTTGAACTGTGACAATAGTGGTCCTGAACATGTGCACCACTCTAAACCTCGACCTCTGACCCCCCCTGAACCAGGATTGTTGGAGGGCGTGTCTACCAGAGCGAGGTCAAACCGAAGGAAAAGAGGGTCAAACAGGAGAACGACAAACCCAAGCACAAAGAGTCAAGTGACACAAGGTATGAAAATCCTGAGAGCGAGTTTGTGTGGGACCACGCCTTCAGTCTGGCATCTCTTCCTAATCACAAGGCAGCACTTGCTTCCTGCAATGTTTTTATTTAGCAAACACAGACTGATAGCATCCCATCTAAAGCCTCCGCCACCACAAAAAGCAGCCACAGAGAGGGAGTGTGTGTGTTCTTGAGTGAGCAGTCATGTCTCTGCAGAACTGTCATATAAATGTGTGACCCAAGAAGTGACATATGGAAGGAGTGACTTCATACCATTTCCAGCTGCCATGCAAAAAGTGATATTTCCCTAAATGTGATGAAGTGATTCACAAACTCCACCGTAAACAGACCAGAAGGAGGAGGAACTGGACTTAAGTGAGTCGCATGGGACAGCAGAGTGACGATATCACCACATGGACCAGCTATGCAGAAGTCTCCCCACATTTACAAATTGCTTCAATGTGCTTTTCTCGCACATTTTATTTCAGATTTAGTTTCCATTTCATTTAGGCAGCCCTTATATTTCACTCAATCTGGTGACACGGAGGGATTTTATCTGGAAATCTACATCTAAACGGGCATTAAAGCAACTACATGATATAAAGTTTTATATAAAGGCAAAATCATGCTTTATAGACGTCAGTAATTCTTAAAGTTCACACTTTCCAGAAGCAGCCAGTCTCTGATAACCAAATGCACTTGATTAATTGATCAACATTAGTGTGACAACACCTCTATAAAAAAAGAAGTTTGGTCAGTTTGCTGGTATGGAGCATTAAGTTGTGTGAATTTTCTAATAATCATGATTCAATATCAATGTTTCTGTTTTAACCTCTAGTTTTATTGGTTCAAAGACAAATCTTATTTTCAGCATCAATAAGAGCCGTCAGTGTTCTGACCCGATAGGTAACCAACTAAAAATCAGCCGAATCATAGAAACAGTATGAAACTATTAACCTTATTAACTACTAAAGCTAAATAATAATCCTGATGCGTGTTAAACCTAGTTGGGGAAAGTTGTGCTGACAGCTGTGAACAGACAGCTAAACAACAGAAGAAGCCTGATGGATGGCAGAGGCTCATTGTTTGGAAAGAATAGATGAAAATAAACTTGTTCAGATCAGATAGAGTCCATGTGTTTGATGTGAACCTGGCCACTTCCTCCCAGTAAAGCATGGAAGTGAGAGTGTGATGATATGGGGCTTTTGACATCTATAGATGGCAGCATGATTGAATTGTTTGTACAGAAATACTGGCAATATGACTCCCAGTCTTCAGAGGCTTAAGGAAGGGGAATAATCCAGTTTCTAAAGAATTTTGCACACTTATCATCCTGCATCACAACTAACTCCCACTGTCTCCTTCCTCTAGTCCAGAGCCTGAGATGGAAGTGTTCAGAATGGCTGCTTACATACCTGGTCGGAACCGGGCCGTCTTCATTTTGATGTACGAAGAGCTTCTGCAGCGTCGGCTGGGACGCTATGAACACATCACCAGCCTGAGACCCCTGCAGCTGGTCAGCCGCTTCAGCCTGGACGTGACCATCGTCGACCATTCGCCCATCACGGACGTGGAGGTGCTGCTGCTGCGGAACGGCAGGAGCAGTGCTTCTGCCAACCCTGCAACTGGTCCTAATGCAGCCAAAACACCAGGTTTAATAGATACAGAGTATTAAGTTAAGCTTTCATGCATGAAAAGTAAGGCTGTGAGGTGTTTTAGTTCATTATTTCATTTATATATCAAGTCGAGTAAACAAAGATTCTCTTCTTTTTTTTAAAAATGTTAAAACTGTGTTCATCTCAGCTCACATCCAAATAAACACACAGATATTTTTAAAAGTGCCCAGGCACCAGTTTAAATCCCCCTTTGAGGTCACAGCCAGTTTATTTATTTCAAGGTTTTTGTTCTTGATCCAATTTTTTATTTTTTTTAAAAACAACATACTTCCTGTCTTTGTGCTCCAGCCAAGCCCGAGCTTCCCATCACCACAGCGATCAAAAACGAAAAGAACGTCTGGAAGGTCACCTTCAGCCCCAACATCATCCAACAAGCCAAGATCTCCACCAACGGTATCCTGGGAGACTTTGTGGTCCGCTACGACGTCCAGAGAGACATGGGGATCGGGGACATCCAGGTGGGAGCGCAAACTAGGAAACGTTAGAATTACGATTATAATCAGAGGTGATGAAAGTTTTGATGAGGACAAGAAATCTGTGAAAATAGTTGTGATATTTCCTGAGCGTGCAAGCAACTTTCCATCCCGTCACACTGACACAAACACACTCCTCCACCCACCTGTTAGTCATTCTTTTCTCTGGCTTCTTGCCACCAGACTCAATGTGTTGAAAAAGTGCTGTTTGTCCTCAACACAGATCTGTAACTGCAACCGATCTCACGGTCTGCAAACTTCCGTCTCCCCTAGGTCTTAAATGGACATTTCGTCCACTACTTTGCCCCCAAAGACCTGCCTGCTGTGCCCAAGAATGTGGTGTTTGTGATCGACACCAGCGCCTCCATGGTGGGGACAAAGATCAAACAGGTAAAGCAGCACCGACAAAGTCGATCAGACTTTTCCAGCCTTCATCTCACAGCTGGTGGAGTTTTATTATGCCATCATATTAATGTGTAAAAATGAATATTCTAATGCCTTTGTTTACATTTTGAGCCTGCATGAAGCGGATTTGGAAACATTTCATGAGGGTGGATTCCATTTTTATACAGAGAGCTTAAACGTTGGAGATTTGGGAATTGACCACTGGAAGAGTTTGATGACCAATGCTAAAACTTCAATGTGAAACAATAACAAAGACCTGTGAGAATTTATGTTTCATTAGGGTCTTATCAATTTGCTAATTTAATAGTATTTTTATCACCTGATAGTGGGTGATTTTATATATTATGTGCAAACAGAGATGGAAATTATTGATGAAGAGCCTACAGATAAAGATCATTTTTGCTTAAAGGTGCATTGTGTAACAAAATCAAAGGTCAATGACAGAAACATTTAAAATATCATTAAAACTGTTTCTATTGATTTCTAATCACTGTACTAAAATAACTCGTTTTTATTCTCTTATAACGAGCCATTTCTATCTACTTGCTGTAGATCCACATACATGGAAGCTGCCAAATTTGTGCCACCATTTTTACTACGGTGTCTCTTAATGGACAAACAACTGTATGTGAAGTGAGAACCCTCTGAGCTTTAAAACTGCAGCCTTGTTCGATAGCTGCTATAGCACCGTTTGGGATAAGTAATGCCGTAAAAGGCACCAAATGTAGTTAGCTGTAGCGCAGTCGTTGCTGCACCTGATGCAACTGGATCCACTCGCAGATGAAAACATGTTTATGTCTGAAAGAATTTTGGCCACTGATGGCCACCGTCCATTGACAACTGTGCTTGGCATTCAGAGTGATTTCTATGCACATACCACTAGATGTCAGTCATTCTTACCCACTGTGCCTTTAATAGTGGGTGGACTTGAGATGGTTGCCATCTCCAACTTGACCACTAGATGTAAGTAATTTTCACACATTTACTTTGAAGTAAATATAAAAAAAATATAAAAGCAAAAAACTGAGCACTCTGACTTTGACATGGACAGCTGATGTTTTGAAATCAATGCAGCTTTTTTTTTGTAGTTTTTGTTTATAAAATTATACCTTCATTTTGGACAGATTTCAAATGTTTTTATTCCTTTTTATGAAGCTGTAAAATCAAAAAAATGAGGGGCAGTATTTTAAAATATATTAACACTTTTAAAAACCCTTCCAAGAAAAAATGCAAAGGAAAATGTAGGGGGAAAATTACTTGCATTAAATCTGCAATATATCAAGCTCTAATGCTAATAAATGTTGTCCAATGTCCATTGAGATGTTGAGCATATTGGTTCATTTTTAGAGATGTGGATGTGCTTCTGAGGAAATCTCTGTCTGGCGATAAAGATCACAGTGGAAGCTGAGGCTAAAATTTGTCCAATTATTTTGTTAAAATCCTGAGAAATAGCTCAAATCTGTCTAAACTATGACCAATCTTAATGTATAAATAACAGTTTTAGTTATAAATGACGCAGAACATGCAGAAACAATGGCAAATGACTTCATACACCATATTATTTGTAGTGTTTTTACATAAAGGAAGGTAAAAGTTCCACCTTGAAAAGCAGTATTGTAAACAAACTCCTTTTAAACTCCTTTTCCCAAACAAGTCAGAGGAAATCGGATGAACTTTCTGAGATTTCTCCTTCCTTTAACAAAGTCATTTCCCCTCTTTTCAAGATGTACTTACTGTAAATAACTTCACTGGATAGGAAATGTGACACCCCGCCTCCGCCCTCCCACACTGGAATATCAATATCAGACCTTTTCCTCCATCTGCAATAGCAGGATAATCCCCTCAGCCAGATCCAGAGCTGATCTCTGGCAGCTGCCACGAGGAAGAAGTACAGAACCAGAGCAGCAGCCAAACTGAAAAACACATTTGCAGTAAAGGAAGATATGTGGAAACATACAGCACAAGGCTGAGCTGTGAGGGAGGAAGGTCAGCGACTATGGAGTAATGGAACTTTCTGGACAACTCGACCCGCTGATCTATGCCCTCCTTCCCACCCATCACAAGACCCCAGTGAGCTGCAGGAAAAGAACAAATGTGTTTTGATGTGGCTTCACAATAAAGGGTTTCAGTGTAGGTCAGTTTGTGGTTCTGATCCCTGCTGTATACAGTCCATACAGACTTCTAGAAATCCCCCCCCAGCTTCAAATGATATATCTCACCCACACTCAGATCTAGAGATGCTGAGGTTGTGAAAGCAGAAGAGTTGGAGGTGGTGCGCTCGTACAAACCTTTTCCAGTGCTTTATTCAGCCTGATATTCATTAGACACTTTGTACAAAGTCTACATATACAGCTAATTTCATGACTGGTGCAGCCTGAGACTGAATTTTCTTAGAGGATGAAGCCCTTTCTGTGGAATTTGAGATGCTTTTTAAGGAAAGATTTAAACTAAAATGTGCACATGCAAAGGAAAAATATATTTCTTCCTCTTATTTTTATATAAAAACAGCAATGATATCATGAAGCTCTACAAGTTTTGGAAACATTATTCCCTTGTGGGGTCAACAGGATGAGAAAAGCCACCCACATGCGGCCATTTTTGTTTTTCTTTCAAGTTTTACAGAGTCAAATTATTTCTCTAAAAAGTGCCTAATGGCTGAGACAAAGGTGGACAGATACATTCATCCTCATATCTGTCTACTTGTGTATATATATAATGATGTTTTTTCACATTAATCTCTTTATTTGCATCTTTCCCCCCAGACGAAGGAGGCTCTGTTCACCATCCTGAAAGACCTGCGACCCGGTGATCGCTTTAACTTCGTCAGCTTCTCCAATCGGATTAAAGTTTGGAAGCCCGATCGTCTCGTTCCAGTGACACCAATAAATATCAGAGATGCCAAGAAATTTATATACATGCTGATACCAACTGGAGGTGAGACGTTATCGTCCAGGAAGCGAACCTTTTTCAGGATTCTTGCGTTTTGATGGATGAATTTTTATAAATCTGCATTTTTATTGCTGCATTCAGTCATAATAAAAGGGATTTCTATGCACGTACCACCAGCAAACAGTGGTGATTGAACTAAAATGGCAAATGTGCAAGGAGCATGCAAGACTAGATCCTGTACCTTAAAAAAGTTAAGCTATGAGACCTATGTGATAGGATAGATCTTTATACGTTATCAAAGAAAGATTTTAGCTTTGAATTTGGGAAATACACGGCAGTACCCCGCCTATGACTTCTTCATGTGTGGATGGGTAAAAGCAGATGGGATTAAGACCCGTCATTGCAAATCCTGAATTATTTCTGCTCCTAAAAGTACGCGTTTTGGTATTTTTATAGCATTGTTGCTGCGTGTGTTTGGTGTAAACAAACCTTGGCCAACTCTTGCACTCTATCATGGCCTAAATTCTTCTTAGTAGCCCGATTTACATTGTCTTTATCATTAAAGGGACATCCTGGTGAATGAAGAAAAAATATTAGCTCAAGTTAAAATGAGCTCACTTCCTGAACTGTTGTCGGCTTCTTGCTTATGAAAGCAGCTACAGCATATATCAGCAAATGAGCTTTAATTTACCCACAACATAGCAGGAAATAACAGAGAAGGACCCTTGCTGTCTGAAGTAAAGTGATTAACAAACATATGATGAAGTGATCACTGTAAACTCTGGCATGCATTGACTCAGCTTCTTTGGATCCCAACAGGAAGTTTACAATCTACTTTTCCCAACCCAATTTTCTCAGTTTTCTTTGCCTTAGTGTTCTCTTTTTATCATAGCTACACTGGAAACCATGAAGTTGACGATTTGACCAATTGGAACAGCCAAAAACAACTCAAACATTGTTCTAGATCATTGCAGCGATCAAAAAATGCCATTGCTACACATGTTCTGATCTACAATGAGCTAGGTTGACCATCACTTCATGCTCCACACAATGAATAAGGTGGATATGACATCACATGTTTGATCAGTCATACAGCCTACTGGATGTTCAAAGTTAAAAGGGCAGTTGTTTATTGAAAATAAAAACCTCAGAAGTTAGACTCAGTTGTTGAATTTTCATCATTTTCATCCTCCACTACAGGCACAAACATCAACGATGCCATCCAAACCGGCTCCTCTCTGCTCCGCGATTACCTCTTGGGCCCTGAGAGCAGCCCGAACAGCGTCTCGCTCATTATCTTCCTGACAGATGGCCGGCCCACTGTCGGAGAGATCCAGTCCACCTCCATCCTTGGGAACACTCGCTCAGCTGTGCAGGAGAAGTTCTGCATCTTCACAATTGGGATCGGTAATGACGTGGACTACCGGCTGCTGGAGCGCATGGCTCTGGAAAACTGTGGGATGACGAGGCGCATCCACGAAGACGCAGACGCAAGCGCCATGCTTAAAGGGTTTGTTCCTCCTTCTCCTGTGTCAATAAATTCAGTCTTTATTATTTCTTCAGTCACAGGCCATGTTG
This sequence comes from Leptatherina wallacei, assembly GCA_028567055.1. NCBI lineage: Eukaryota > Metazoa > Chordata > Actinopteri > Atheriniformes > Atherinidae > Leptatherina > Leptatherina wallacei. Next base: position 5,141,512 of record JAOXYM010000025.1, read on the forward strand.
CCCTCCATACTGCTGATAGGATCATTAAGCTTTAAAGCATTAAAATTGCAACCTTCAAACATGATAACCCTCTTGCACTTAATGAGAGAAATGAAAAGCTTAATTTCTTTTTCTAAAGTGGTTTATCGGTGATCTAAAACTGGTATTAGTGACAAAAAGCTTGAAAATGAACTTGTTGTAAATATGGTGTCAAGCTTTTCTGAAATCTGGTCAGATAGGGTGAAAGCAGTGGTTTGAAAATATCTCTTTGAACACTGAACTGATTCAAGATTAGTAAAAAAAATGTGGTTTGGAAGAGATCTAAAGTGGTTTAATAGTCATCCAAGTCTGTTTTGAACCCCAGGAGGGTTGACAAAACTTAAGGAAACTGGAATAAAACTGGTGTTAGTGTGAAATGGGTCGAAACTAGGCTCAAACCTGTATTGACTATAGAGTGGAAATACATCACAGTTGGACAAAAAGCAGGTCAAAAGCCATCTGACATTGGTCCTAAACAGATATGAAAATAGCTTGGATGTCATCTAAAGTGATTTGAGGAATTTTTTGGTAAAATTATAATGGAAAAGAATCCACATTGCCAAATCCAAACTATCTGTTTACTGCTGAAGAACAAAAGTTCTGACCATAAAGAATCCAGCTCTGGCAACAATGGGCGGGTTGAAATATAACCACAGTCCACAATGATGAGTTGTGGACTGTGACGGGCACCGTTTTTAATGATCTGATCAGGTTAAGTTAGTTTGTGGTGGTTAGGGATGCTTTATCCAATCACCTATTAAGTTGGGGGGTTTTAAAACAGTTCCTATGAAAGACTTTCCAGATGGTTTGGTGAAACAAACCTTCTGAAATATCAGATTACCGAAACCTGGCTCAAAACAATCTGAAATTATCAAAAAATGTCTCCTGGATATATTCAAATAAAATTGTATTGAACTCGCATCTTTTCTGGTCCAAACCAAAAAAACATACTGACAAAAAAAAGTGGTCAATAAGGGTTTGACCATGAGGATGTGGC
>JAOXYM010000025.1:5154856-5185505 GCA_028567055.1 Leptatherina wallacei
TGTCTGTCTGTCTGTCAAATTGAAGGTGAAGTTGACTTCAGGATGAGAATGAGTAAAACCTGCGGGTCCACTCCCCCTCCCTCTCTGCTGTGCTTCAGCTCTCCCTCTAAAGCTCATCGCACCAAGGCCGTCATGTACACATAACCTTGTAGCCATGGCAACTGTACAAGAAGCAGTGACTGAACTGGAACAGGAAGGAAAATATTTCTTAAATACTGGGGCACTGTGTAGTTTAACAGGTTGAGGAGCCACTTCATGTACTGAGGTTCCCCAAAGTAGTTGACCCAAGTTCCAATCCTAGCCCAGGATCCTTTAGACCCATTTCCACCAAGGTGTCCAATTCTGGACAGGATGGTTTGGTTTGGCAAACCCTGATCTCTGCAGGCTATAAGCTGGATAGCGACAGACGTATCAGCTACATAAAAGCGTGGCGTCCTTGAGTTTTAATAAACAACACAACACCAGAACAAAGGACGAGAACGGCAGACATCCAGCAGTTTGCATCATTTTTTTCATGACATGTGGCTTTAAACAACAAAATAATCCCCGGTATATTTAAACATGGTGGTGTTCCCACTTTGGTTTTATTGCCAAGTCCCACAGGAAGTGGCGATTCTTTCAACCAATTGATGGATTGCAGTGTATTAAACTCCACCCTTTAGGGTCGGATCAGTAAGATCGAGTCTTCAGCGGAAGGGTCCTGGATATTCTGGCACCCTTCCCAGTTTTTTGCCTGTGGAAATGCAAAAAAAAAAAGGGTACCATCCCATCCCGAGCTGGACCCCTTGGTGGAAACAGGGCTTTTGCTGCATGTCAGCAGGAGGAAGATTAAATAAATAAATACATATGTTGTTTATCCATGTGAGACTTCTTTGTTTCTTGGCATCCAAACAACACATTTGTATTTGTGTCAACCTGATTATGAAGGTGTTGTGCTGCTGGATCTGTGCAGGGCATTCAGCAAATTCAATGAGCTAAATCTAATATAGGTATACGCTGTGCAGGTTCTGTTCAGGCTGCAAATATTTTCTCCTGAACTGAAACAGTGAAAATCTGGAAAACACAAACATTTCTGGCATAAAGACGATCAAACGTTAGTTATTCTCACCCGTGACTCGTCCCCTCCTAGAGAGTCAGCCTTCTTTGACGAGTCGTCACAAGAGTCATCCAAGCTCTTCATGGTCTTGTATTTCCTCATCATCAGGCTGTCCACCACCCAGAACATGATGGACTGCAGGAGGAGCCAGAGGAGCAAGATCAGGGTTATTCACCAAGCAGAGCTCAGGCAACGGCCTTTGCTGTGAAGGTGAAACTTACGTTGACAATGAACGGCACGATGAGCATGACCAGCGCCAGCTCCAGCTGTGGGTTAGCGATGTAGCTCAGCAACACCTCCTGCAGCTGGAACAAAAAGAGAGAAAACTGATTCACAGCATCAGAAAGTAAAGAAAATTGAAAAGATTACATGTCAAATACTGAAATCTGAGAAATTCCATGTCACTGTCAGTAACTATACTACCAAAATTTATCAAACAAACAATCTAATAAACACAATGAGCTCTGTCTGCCTGGAAATAAACAACTTAAACTACGTGTTGATCCCCGTGTTGCTATGGTGAGGCTAATTTGAACTCACAAACATGATATATAGGTCATGCAAACAAACTGTTGTTCAAATAATAGACTAACACTGCCTCAATGTTTTCATTAGAATCAAAAGATAAAGTCATTTGATGCCATTTTGCTTGTTTATTCCTTCTGGAGCCTCCAAGTTTTTAATCTCACGTGGATCTCAGAGAACTTCAAATGGCGTACAGAGCAGAGCCGAAACGTTTGGCTGAACTCCCTAAAAATCAGGATTCAGTCTCGGGGTGGGGCTTTTTTCTGGGACCAGACTACAACATAAGCAATCGCACTGAATGAGTCACAGCCTTGAGTTGCTTTCAAGAGAAGAATTCCAAACCTGACAAAGCCAACTTTTTAAATAAAAGCAGGGCGCTCTGCAAGGCTTCCAGCAGAATGCAGCCGGACCAGGTGCCGCTCAGCTCAACAACAAACTTACACAGGAATAAGAGGCTGAAGCTCAATGAGAAGTCGAATCACTGCTGAAGACTGCAATACTAATCAGGGATCCCCAACCAGTCTTATTATTTACACAAAAAAAAAGCTGTTGTAAATTCTTCTTACTTTGGACCATCCGGGGACAAGCAGCACCAAGCTGATGACGCCTTTCTCCAGCACCATGATGAGCAGGTATACGCCACACTGACCCAGCCATGCTGCTGCCTGGGGAGGGTCACCTGGTGGAGAAACAATATGATTATTTGCGTTTTATTTTAAAAAACTGCAGCTTTTAACTTAAATTCAAAGTCCACTTTAAACACTGCGTGAGTTGTGTGGTCCTCTTGTCTTTTTATTTATCTATATATTTATTTCTCATCTTATTTTATTCTTAAATATTTCAATTTTTTTTATGTGCAGCACTTTGGAGACATGTTCCGTTTTAAAAATGTGCTTAGAAATAAAATGGATTGGATACATTTTAATTGAATCGTAAATTAAAAAAACCAATACGATGCTTTGTTTCTCAAATTTAACTCGAGGATTATTGCTCCACAATTTAACAAGGTTTTTGAAGATTGCAGTAGAATCCAACTATAGATACTTCTGAGAGACTCTACCTCTCCAAGATGCTCTTTTTAAAACTCAATTATGTTACAGGCACGAGCCTAACAAGTTGTAACATGTTCCTGCAACTATTTCATTTTAGCAAAATTTACTTTTGCAACTTTTTGTTCCCCCATCCCAGGGATCACCAACGCCGAGCCTCGAGGGCCAGTGTCCTGCAGGTATTGGGTGTTTCCCCACTGCAGGGGGGCCCCAAGTCCAGTCATCGAGAGCTACTATCCTGCAACTTTTAGATGCAGCCCCTCTCCAACACCTGAATTAATTGGCTGAAATCCCTCATGAGCATGTCAGTCAGCTCTGCAGACGCCTGGTAACGAGACATTCGTCTGATTCAGGTGTGTTGGAGAAGGGATGCATCAAAAAGCTGCAGGATAGTAGCTCTCCAGGACTGGACTTGGGCAGCCCTGCTCTACTGTAACACCTGATTCCAATAAAATGGATCTCTAACAGTTTGTTGTCAAGTTCTGCACAAGTCTGCTAATGACCCATTCATTTGAATTAGGTGTGTTGCTGCAGGAACACATCTAATACCTGCAGGATACCAGGCCTTGGTGATCCCTGCGAATTATCCCAACTTTTTATGTGTAGCAGCCATTAAATTGGTGATTTTTTTCCACTAAAAAAGTCAAACATATCACTTTCTTTGCTCTACTGCAAATAAAATATCACTGTAAAAATGTTATAAATCTTTGTATATTTCTTTTATTTACATTTTAACACAGTTTGTCAACTATTTAGAGATCAAGGTTGTAATTCTACAGTAATAGAGGAACATTTTATTTCCATTTGAATGTTTTTTGATTTCTTGTTCCACTTCAATGAAAATAAAATATTAGAAAAGACAGTGTGCGGCATCTTAATTCCTTATAATGGCTATATAAAGTTTCTTCCTCTCCTCTTTCCAACAGGTGCCATGCCACAACAAAAGAAGACAGGTCTGTCATTAAGGCAGGAAGGGGGAAGCTAAATGAACAGCTAGACAGGGATAAATAGGGACAGGGAGGGAAAACAAAAGAACAAACCAACCACTGATCATCATTTCAGAATATTCCTGGATGCAGCGACTTCACGTGACACATTTCTAATGAAGACTCAACACATTTATGTGGAAATTTAAGGTTTACCTTAAAGTAGAAAAGAAGTAATCAGCTTCAGAGCTTGTTTCAGTAAAAAAAAAAGAAATCCACCACATAAGGGAGGACTGTAATGAAAAATAAAACAGCAGAGGGAGTGAAGTGTAATAATTGACTAGGAATTAATGTGAGGTCACTAAGAATATATTCCAGACTCCACCAGCTGGAAATGTTGGCTAGCCTCCCGGTCTACCTATGATGGGCCGACAGTACCCTCTAGTGGCAGAAACAAGACATCTTCTTATCTCTGATTCAAGTCCTCAAGCACTTCATGGCATGATTTTTATCTATTCATCTTTATCTTTTTAATTATAAATAGACTCACCATATTCTCCAAAAACAAGCAGAGTCCACTGCTTGTACTCCACCAGCTTGTAAACCAGCTTCACAGCCAGCCAGATGACCAACATGCCCAGTGTGGCATCCAGCAGGAAATTCATCAAATACCTTTTGGGAAAAAGACATCAGTAAAACATTGGTTTTGGACGCTTCTCATTATTTCATGGCACATTTCTGCAAATAAAACAACTCACAGAGAGCATGGGTCCTCTTTGGTGAGTGTTGATAGGAAGACGTTGGCAAAGTGGATGAACAGAGCACCGATGGCCTGTTTGGATGTGTCAAAAAACCTGGTAAAGACAGGAGGGACGTTATCAAATATTTTATTTGATTGTATTTTGATTCTGTTGTGTTGTATGTCTAAAAAAAAGTTTTTCCACATGTTTTAGTGTCAAGAAATCTTAAAAAATGTGTTGTTCTCTGAAACCAAAATAGATTTAGTTGGATATACAAGTCAATTTTCTCACCAGATCCTCCACGGTCGTCGGATTCCTGCAGGCTCCCGGAACCTCTTCACTGCAAACAAACAGAAAGTAGGAGCAATTCATCTTTGACAAGGTTTTTTCGTAGAGCAAAACAAAACAATGTCATGAAACAGCTTCTTTGACCTCCAAATTCAATCTAATTTTTGCTGCCGAGCATCATGGAATGGAGGTCAAAAGCAACGGAAGACTTATCATCCTGGTTTCATTCTGCCAAAACACTTCATTTCTCCCTGCCAGACTCAACACGAACAGGCGCCCACTGTTCCTCTATCTCTCCATCTTGCAAGGTCAGGGAATGTGGCTCGGCATGTGAAAACAGGAAGACGCTTCCTGCAGATGTGTTTTAAACACGTACATCACAGGGTTTTCTAATGATGCGTTCAATATGAACAAGTTTCATCGTCTGGGTATATTGAAGATAAATAGCTGCTATTTCAAAATGTGAAAAATATTCCAGGTCATCATCAGCTGTAAACCCGGACTGCTTGAAAATTTCAATGTGTTAAAACCAAAGCCTCAAGGATGATGGATTCGTTAAGAAAAGAGCAATAAGTGCTGTGAGAAGGAGTGAAGGGGGGAAAGTTCTCACGGTGAAGAAATCTGAAAAATGTCTCTGCAGCTGCCTTCTCAGAATCTCACGAAATAAACTATCTTTCTTCAAACTCTACCATCGTTTCAACAGTTCACGACTAAAGGGAAACAAACGATATCCATCCTGATTAATTATGAAACATGGAGCCATTTTCGTTTTAGCCACCAAAGTTTAATCGTTCTCATCGCAGGCTGGATGTAGGCTAACTCGGCCTGTAGAGCTCCTTTTAACCTCCATCGGAGGTTTCCTGTAGCTGATTTAAAGATTTAAACAAAAATAAAAAGAAGTTTTTTTACAACAAAAACGTCCTCAGTTCATGCAACAGCATTTTTCAGGAGTCATTTTCTCCCTTCTTTTATTTTTTAACCTTTCAATTGTTGCTGCAATTATGATTATTGAGGATTTTTCTTTATTTCACATGTCACATTGACAATCTAACAAAGAAAAAAAGACACCTCTCTGCATTTCTCACCCGATATGAAAACTTAGAGCCTCATTCACATTATTGCAATATCCTGCGGTGCAACACATTTCCAATTCACCTAAAAATGATGGAAATCTCCAAAAGAAAGCCATACGTGCCTTATTATAGTCCGAGTTTAATTCTTCTACCAGACCACTTTGTCAGTTTTTCACTGAATTAATCATTACACAATTATAAGCAAATTTTTGATTATATCAATAACTTTGCCTATAGATGATGCTTCAGTGTTATCTCCAATGTATTTTAATGATTTCTCCACCAGTGCTGTGTAAATGTACCATTATATCTATTTATCTAATGTAGCCAGAATGCTAGGATTATTTCCTGTGTCTGTTATGTTTATTTGTATTTTATTGAAATTTTAAAATAACTGTCTCATATCTGTGCTGCTTTATTTTATGAAAACTGGGCCCTCTACCATAAGCTTTAAGGAGCTTCCTTTACTAAATTAAGAATAAGAAGTAATAATTTATGTCTTTTGGGTCAGCACTAAGATTCTGCTTTAAAACGTCTTGATACAATTTATACACAATACTTTCCTAAATTATTCAAAGAGCCCCGGCCAGAAATAGAAATGCAACCACGGACCTTGAGTCTCCCTCCGCCGTAAGGTTTAGGAATTGTCATTCTCCCCATACTTGTGTTCAATTTATAAAAGTCTATCCATTAACACCAGGATAATCTGGTTTATTTTTTTCTCAAACTAAACAAACAAACAAATACATAAGACATCTGTGGTCCTTTAAAAGCTTTGTGCACCTCTAAATAATCCCTCTTATAGGATCCTATCAAATTCAAAGTACTTGAAACATGGCTCAAAATTTAATCAGTCAAATTATATTTGTCTTTATCTGTGACTTGGATGAAGATCTGATAACATTTTCCCGAGATATCATGACAGAAATTCTAGTATTTCAAACTTTTTCTTTACTGCAACAGCCTATAAAGATCCAAATTATGCAAATATAAAATAAAAAGGCAAGTCAGTGGAAGGAAACTCACAAAAATAGCTTGGAGGAAGGCAGATTAGAGGAGGTCAGCTATGACTTGGCATCCCGCCACTGTGATCATAGTCAAATAGATTCTAATGCTCTGCTGCACAAACACGGTGCAGAATAAATATTAACAGATGGAGGTTAGAGCTCATTGATCTCGCCCCCTTCCCTTAAAGCCTGGCCTAATTTTTCACCACTTATCTTCTCTGGAGATTTGTAAACAAAGAATTAAGCTGCTTGATGAGATGATGAAATCATCACCACTGCATTGAGCTTTTAATTTGCACACAAATTACTGGATGTCAACAAACTTGGGAAAAGAACTAAAACTAAAGCATAAATGTAATCCAGGACATCATGAGAGATTCGATGTGTTAAAACAAACAATAGTTGCTGCAGTTTTAAGAGCGTTAGTCCCGCCTTTTAGCTGCAGAAATAGAAAACATTGCCTGTGGTGCCAAAACTGGTAAGATGCTCAACATTCTCCAAGTCAGCTGCCACAAAATCACAAGTTTTTAAGCAGTCAGTGGGTACTGTTTGGGCTGAATAAATCCTCATCATGGTTCACTGGAAGGATCATGTTTAGCTGTTAAGCTGAAACTGAAACCACACTGAAAGTTGCTCAAATTCTCAAATACCTCAGTTTAAAAAAAGATATATAAACACAGGCCTGATCCCAGTTCTTCCCCCTTGACCCTAACTATTAATTTTTCACAAGTATAGCCTGTTTATTATGGGAGTAGTGGTCTCACAGACATCAAAACTGCCCCCAACTCTGTAAAATAAAAGGGTACAGTCAAAGGGATGAAATGGGATTAGACCCTATTTTTCACATCAATTATATTCCCCGAGCAGCGGTTAGCTTTCTGTTTGCAGTATGAGAGTATTAAGATTGATCTAACATAAGGCTAACAAGCAACACCAGGCATTGTGCTTGTTACAACAACAATATTAAAAAGTCTCAACCAAACAACAGGTATTTCTGGGACTAATCTGGGCCACTGTTGGCACAGTTATGGGACTGGTATGTTTTTAAAAAGGCTAGATTTGGCCCAAAAAAACATGAAAGTGGGCCTTACGTGAGGGCCCCAAAGTTAAGCAGGCAGACCTGTCTTGTTTTATGTGACAACATGTCATGGTCATGCATTCTGCCATAATAAAACTGCAGAAATTAACCATGTTTGGACCAAATATTATTTTCCATCTGTGTTTTGACGCTGCCAGACTGTTTGAAAGTTTTTGGGGTGTTAATAGTAAATTCGGCAGATATTTTACAACTCACATGTGATTCTATGGCAAAAAAATATCTTTTGAATATAGTTAGCATGTTGACGAGAAGCTGAAAAGCTGCATTTTCTAAAGAAGCTGGGCGAAAAGAAACATCAACAAAACGCCACGTGGACTCCTTCAAAAGGCAGGTTTGCAAAAAAAATAAGATATGGGAGATTTTTTTCTCAATGGTGGTGACAGGACCCATACTCACACATCAGCGTACTGAAGGCGACGATGGCCAGAAGTCCCTGAATCAAAACACCGAACCTGTCCGTCAGAGCTCCGTTATCACAGCCGTGAGGACTCGCCTTGTTAATGTCAGACATGTTGATGACTTCAAACGGAGAAGTGTCCAAGAATCTTTTCACCAAGAAGACCCCGCTGTACCCGTACATGTCCATGTTGACACGACGAAAACACAACCGTTTGGAGACAAAAGGAGCACTTCCAGGGTGGAGGGGAGGGAAAAAAAAACAAGGAGCTTCGCCTTTCTGTCCTCGAGAAGATCAAAAGATATATTTCTTCTTTTTTTTAAGTTCCGGTGTCGATTTAAGGCGAAGTTTTCCCTTCGTGTTTCCACTGTGGCTACATCTCGTGATGCTAAAGCAAACAACAGAATCGATTATCTGACTCAACATCCATGCTCATAATAAGGAAAACAACGGCGCGTGAAGCAGGCGAAATAAAGAAGTTTAACTTCCGGTAATTACATTTCAAAATTAAAGTAAGGATTGGCGTGAGCAAAAAAGGATTAACCTCTTTTACAACCTGCCAGGTGGCAAGCTTTATTCTGTTACTATTACATCATTTCATGGAATTTAACATGATTTATTTTATTACGTAATATAATATTTTAAATCTAGCATTTGGGCATACTGGAGATTCACATGAAAGAATCTTTCACTCATAATTTCTGAATTTCTTTTGAATTTTTTTTTTCATTAATTAAGGAATAAAATGAGAATAACCAAAACCTCCCTTTTAACAGGTAGAAAAAACCTCCAGCTGGCCATCTGCTTCAACCAGGGGTCAACAACCCCCAATAATTGCTTTTCCAGTATTGTTTTCATTGTAACATTGCCTCATATGCTCATCCATCTCAAACACAGTTACTTTACATTTATACACACCCATGTTTTTTACATACTCCGGCACTTACTTTTTTTGTTTCATTACTTTTTTTGTTATTGTCCTTCTTTTTTAATGGTGCAAATAAAGAATAAAATAAATAACTAAATAACAAGCAACATAACTAGGTCAGGATGCTAAGAAAGAAAAACAGATTCCCCAAGTTAATGGCAATAATAATGTCATATATTTATACATGGAGAATAAAGAGTGAATAGAGAAAAGGGGGGCGGAGTACCTAATGGGACATCCCCCAAAGCTGCAGCAACCCTAAAGAGATGGCTTAGAGTCACCTAAGACGGACCTACATAAAAGAATGCTTTTCTTATTTCAGCTGACGTGATAGTAAAAACTACCAGAACTACGTCTAGTATTCTTGAAGAAAAATATTGGTACTTGTATAATTACTGAAAGAATGAAAACAAATTATTATGTGTCGTCTAATCTGAATTATCTTTAATGTTGATTACATATTAATGATCTGCATTATAACAAGGCTCAAAATGTATAGTGCAAAGGTAAAACACTTCTTTTTTGGTTTTAGATCAGTCTGTTAACCTAATAAAAAATCTATCTGGTAAAATAGATAAAGCTGTAACTTTGACCTACATGTTTTTGCAACACCATAAAAAGAAAATCCAATATTAGGCCTACTGTATATTTCTGGTATCCCTTTGGAGACAGGGTATTTATATAAATAGCTTACCTATTTATAGTTAACACATTATTGTTGTGAATGTTCAGTCTTATTAGCTTTTTTTTCCATAAACACGTCTTTGGAAATCAACTCCAACCTTTCCCATCACTGTTCATATCATCAAACGTTTCCCACTGTATTATTTTGAATGACAGTCCAACACACTGCCCGAGTCCAGTGGTCCACTGACTGGATATTTAACTTTATTAAAACTGGATGATGTGGGTTGAAATATTGGTGGATAGAACAATCGTAGTTGTATGTAGGTTCAATCCTGGAAAACACATAGAGGCAACAGAAAATAATTTAAAAAATATATATTTTACTAAAGTATTATAGGCTGTAGCTTTTAGACCATAATCCTACATTTATGTCAGTTTCATATTGATCTACAAAATAAATATTCAGTCCAGAGATTTGAACTTAGACAGTAGCCTACATGTCCTCTCACCTATTATCCCTGGTTTTCATTTTAGATTTAGCTATGGAATAAGATTCATCTCCTACGTGACGAGGAAGAGGATGATGAGGAGGCTGACAGTAGCTAGATCTCTATCACACATTTGTTGAATTACGATTTCAGACATGTGTGAGGACTTTCCTCGTTGTCTCTCTAAACTGTTTCGTGTTACCAACGTTATAAAGAAAGCTTTGATTTACAAAGAAGTATTTAAAAAAGTCTCGCGACGCAAAATACAGATCTTGCTGCGATGTCATCACATGCGCGCAGCGCGCGCTGTCATGTTGGATATGTAGAGCTGGAAAAGCCGAGTGACTGCAAAACGGTGCCGTTTTGTGAGATATTGATCAGGAAATAATAACAGTTGTGTGAGTTGTGAAGAATCCTCTTCCTGAATAAATGATTATGTATTAATTCAGCTTCTAAATCTCTGGAATCGCGTTAGTACGAACAGCCCATGCTTCAGGTGGAGACAGGTAACTCAGGGTTACTTTATGGTGAACCTACGAGATTACTTTACAGAGTCAGTTACCATGGTAACAGACTCTGGGTAAGACTTAACGTCGTTTTCTGGAACGGGCAGCCCAGAGTTTCCACCAACTCAGGGTTAACATACTCAGAGTTTAACTTGCCCTCTGGAACAGAACAATTTATGAGTGATTGTGCAGAACCTGATTGGCTGTTACATCCCTTAAATTTGATGCAGGTGTGCTAAATACAGATTGAAAACCTGCTGGACTGCGGCCCTCGTACTGAATTTTGTATCAGTGCATGTACAGAACCCCCAAGCTGATCCCACAGGTGTTCCACTGAGACTCACAGTAGGTCAGGGGTTCCCAAGTCCAGTCCTGGAGAGTTACAATCCTATAGCTTTTACCCATCCCTTCTCCAACACACCTGGATCAGATGAATGTCTCGTTACCGGGCCTCTGCCGAGCTGGATGACATGCACATGAGGGAATTCAGCTGATTAATTCAGGTGTTGGAGAAGGGATGCGTCTAAAAGTTGCAGGATATAGCTCTCCAGGATTGGACTTGGCCACCACTACAGTAGGTCATTCCATCCTTTCCACTCCCAAATTCTGGAGGTATCCTCTGTGATGATCCTGTTCTCTGTGAGGGAGAGCCTTGTCATCCTGGAGGATAGTTAGGTCCCAGATTCTGGAGATATGGGATCGCCACTGCCTCCAGAATCTCATTGCAATATGTCTGTCTATCAACCAGGTGCCCGTCATCCACCTGTGATTGACACGCACCTGGCAGCACTTATGTTTGTAAAGAAGAATGAATTCCAACAGGATAATATTGCAGTGGTTTTGGCACATTTTTTGGATCCGATACCAGACATTTAGCTGTGTTACTCTTTCCACAGAAACAAGATCCTTACATGTTATACCTCGTTGTAAAGGTGACTAATCAGGCTTTCCAACGACATATTAAAGCACCAATTAGTATAATAAAGGGGAGAAATAATCAACCAAACACATTTACTTACTTTTTATGCTAATTTTACATCTGAAATGAAATGCTAATTGTGTTACACATGCAAAGTAACACATATTTGGGTTAAACAAAAACAAATAGGTGTTTTGTGATTATTACAAATACCCTAAAATGTAATGCAAAATTACCTAAAAAGGATACATAATGACCAAAATATGATGCCGATATCTCAAATCAACAATGAAATATTACATTAAACAACCAGAGACACAAACCATAAGCTGGCTCATAAAACTAATAAAAAATTATGACCCAACATAAATTAACCAGCTATTTGGTCATTAATGGCACAGAGTTGTTGAAGACCTGAATGCCTCAGCGGATGAGTTAAAAGAGACAGAATAGAACAAAAAGTAACAGAAAAAAGATGTCACACAAAACAAGTAGAGGCAAAATAATTAAAAAGTGGACCACAAAAGAAAAGAAAACCAGCAAAGAAATCCGAAAGGAGCATAAAGCAACATGTAAACCCCCTCATGTGGCTGCTTGGTGCCTTTTTAATGCCTTCATTTGTAGTTTGGAGATCTAACCAACAATAAAAACCCATTTAACAAATTATTTAACTTCCACGACATCACTAGAAGTTTACTGGACAACTTTAACATTATTTAATGTTAAATGGAAAATTCTGCTTCAAGAGACACAATCACCAGTTTCATTAACAATGTGGCCAAAACAAACAAAGAAATGACCCCCTGCTGCAGGCATGGAGGGTGCGGGCTGATGCACGAGTCGCACGTGTCCGCGCCCGCGTGTGTGTGTGTATATATATATATATGTGTGTGTGTGCACAAAGAAGACACTGGCTAATCCTTTCAGCCGCGCGCTCGGAAAAGCTTCTTCTCAGGCAGATTAATGGGGCACAGCGCACGCTTCAACCATCTGTTCCTCGAGCGGCACCTCACCAGCACGAGCGCTTCCCCTCGCGTCTTTTAATGAGTCTCCTTTCAGTGTTTATGTATCAGATGGGCCACTGTAAATACAGCTCTGAACTTCCTATTACAAGTTTTGACATATATAACCCCTACTGCGCATGACTGCGTCACTATTACAATAATGTATTAGTCCAAAAAACAGCCCAAATCTGGTCGAAATTTGCACTTTTGCTTTAGTTTTAGATTTAAAAACAAACAAACAAACAAAAAACAGCAGACAAGCTGCATTGTTTTGGACAGGAAAGCTACTTAATGATTTAATATAACCTCTTCCATTGGTTTCTGATGATGAAAAGAGGGAAAGTTGGCAAAAACTTGAAAAATAAGTATGAAAGGTTTCTGAGTAAAAAAGCGTTTCAATTAGAAAAATCTCAGCGAAGTTTTAGATCAGTTAAATATCGCATTTATTTACACAAGTCGCATGTTAAATGACTTTGTAAAGCTTCTATGAGTTTTCTTATTTGGAGTCAAACTTTGAAGAATGAACTGAGAACAGAGTTTAAGACTCATCAGACTACAGGATTAATAAGAAGGATGATCAGAAATATTAACCTATTTTTTATTATCTACATATTTAGTTATTTATAAATTCTGATAGCTTCACCCCGTTGTAGTTTGACATTTCTTTTAACTTATAAGGCACGAGATGATGAAAAAATCCCCAAAATTCAATCCATACTAATCAAAGGTCAAACGGCTCGTTGAGCAACTATTGTCACACAGTAGCTCAGTGTTTTCCAAAAGTGAAACCGTAAACTTCCATTTTAAAAGGAGGAACTTGTTTTAATTTCACTGAAGTCCATTTAACTATCTAAACAATCCTTGTGCGCTTTCACTTTCCAACGGCTACAATAAACTCCAGCCCAGCTGCGCCATAAAAACCGCAACACACTTTCTGTGAGACTGAGTCCCAGCTTCAGTTCGAGGTGTCCATGTGTGTTCAGGGGCGTTTATGGAAATGTTTGTCACTAGTTTTTTTTTTTTGCTGGACGGCCGCTTGCTGATCAAAAGTGATGCAATGCGCTCCTACCACTAGAGGATACTGTTGACTGTGATAAGGATTGGTCCTGAATTTTATTGAATTGGGTGGTGGGGGGGGGGCAAGGCTATTTCTCAATAGCTGTTTGGAGAAAAGTGATAAACGGAAAAAGAAGTTCAGTGGAACAGAGAGCAAAGAAGAGCAAATAGTGCCAAGATCATAAATTATTTACTTTCCATGCTTATCATCACACACACACATGCAGCTGATCATAATCAGACTGTTGTGCTTCTGTGTCTGTTATTCTTCTGCACACTTCCGTAAAACTATTAGGTTTATTGTTGCTTTGGATTTGGTTGAAGGGGACATAGCTTCCTGTTAATCATAAAGCTGTAACTTTAAAGAAAAAAAAAAGCTTATGGGAATATGATTAAATAACTTCCTGCCTGGGGGGAGAAGTCTGGTTCAGTTTAATCAACGTCATTTTCTTCCACGTTGAAGTGGATATTTGCAGATTTGTTTAATTCGTTATGTTAATTAGTTATAATGTGGATAAAACTCATTGTTGGCTGAGTGGATGTGGCGTGTTTTTTTTTTTTAACGAGACGGGTGAACTTCAGCTCCCTATTTATAACAAGATGAAAAATATTGTTTGCTTCTGCACTGAAAGGTCAATGAAGGAGTTGGCTTGAAAATATCTGTAGATGTTTTTTGGACATGCGCAGATGGGAGATGCCATATTGAAACGGGGGCAGCAGCAGCTGAAAGACGTCGCTCGCGGTGCTCTGCTCGGGCTCACGCGAACGAGGAGAGGGAGAGAGAGACAGAGAGAGAGAGGGAGAGAAAAAACAGGGGGTTCTCTGGAAGAAGCCTACGGAGAAAAAAAAAACTTGGACAGGTAAGACAGGTGACGGCTCTTGTGAGGTTTTTGCGGTTTTGTTATTTTCCTTACGTCGACGAAATAAACACACGGAGAGTTATTCTTTCTGCCCTCCTCAGGCTTTAAAGCCCCCGAAGTGCTCCCGAGGCAGTTTCTGTAGAAACGTGACAATAGTCGCGAACATTCGCTCGCGAGTCCAACTTGTTTAAAGTGTCTCTCACGCGCAGTAGCCTAATTAACAGCTTTCACCGGTGGAGAGGACCACGTCTCGTGGCACTCGCGCTAATATTGTTTATTGCGTTGTAGCTATATTTGTTTTTGCTTCTGTTACCATGTAATTAATTCTTACAAGAGCAAAGTGAATTTTAATAAAAATGCGACATAAAACCGTAATTTTAACGCGACGCTTTAATACCACAACGCAATATAGTGTCATTTAAACCCTGAATTGTTTTTGTTTTTTTTAAAGACAAACGGACTTATTGCTGTTTTTTCGCTGACAGATGAGTCATGTGAGATTTTTTTTCCCGTCACCCTAAGGTGCGTAAAAGCCGTCGGAAAATACCGGACACTGCCAAAAATGTCAAGCACTTTCAACATGGCGGGTTATGGTGTTCGTGGGGGAAAACTGCGACTTAAAATCTTTGAACGAGGAAAAAATAAAATGACGGCAGATAACGCGCCCGGTTCTGTTTCTTTTGATGGACATACACGAGGTTTAATCAATTAAATTCGAAATGTGCATTTGGCAACTCCGTGGGAGTTTTTTTCCGCTGCAGTTTTGAGTGTGCAAAGTACATGACCGGAGTGGCAGCCAGCCTGCTGGTCGGCTACACCCCTCACAGCCTCATCTTCCTTATGTGCACTTAACGTTTCCTCTTTCACTTTTATCCAAAAATGCTTTTGCTATTCGATGCGCATGTTTCTCGATCAACATGTATAGGCTATTGTTATTATTAATATTGTTCCTTGTGAAATTGACAGCGGGATGAGTTCATGCCACATTTTCCTGCAATCTTAGATGATACAAAGACAATATGTTGACCATGTTGTTTCTTTATTGGTTCATTTGATACGATTTAGTTAACAATTGAGTTTAATCTTGCGTTTAATCTGTTGAATAATTTTCTTTTTTTGGGTGGGGGGACGTTTCCCATTCCGTTCCCCCTCCCAACAGCTTTGCGTTATTCCAGAAGGATTCCTCCTCCAGATTAAATTTGTCACTATAATGACCCGAAACAATAAAAACATGAACGTCAAGCAGCCGGCGATAGACGACGTACACACGGAGCATGAATAAATCATGCTTTTAGAGTTCTCGTCACTCCGAAGATGTATATTTTTTCCACAGAGCTGAGAGTGGGGATGGGGGAGCGCAGCGTAGTAGATAAAGGAAACAAGAAGGAGCACTTTTAGTGAGGAGAAAAAACGGGAAAATATTAATGTGAAATATATATAATATATTTTCTCTGCACGGAGAGATGCACGCGGATCCTGCTGCACATTTGTAATGGTTTGAACTGTTTTTTTCCAAGTAAGAAACACCCAAACAGCCATTTTTTTTCCTTTTTTTTTATCATCGCTGCTTTTGTGATAAGGCATTGTATGTTAATGTTCTTGGGAATGTTTTCTCAGAAAGGCAATCATGGTCTGCACCAATGAGAAGCAGCAGAGACAGGAATGTTGCTTTATAGGGAACATTGATTCCTTCTTTCCCTTTTTTTTCTTTTGCAAACCAACTCTGTGCTGGTATTTGAATGAAAGGAGAACAATAGGCAAATATCAGTCTTTTCATGTTCCAAGTCTTCAAGCTGCAGGCTGTGCACAGGACATGTTATGCAAATGTGTGTGTTGTAGGAAGTAGTTTCAAGTCCCTGATGTTTCACCCCTGGCTGCTGTGCTGTTATCTTCTCAGTCCTCCAGGAGCAGTAGCTATTTTAACTTCATCATTTTATCTGATCTCAAGGAACATCACAGGCTGTTGTAATTGGCATAAAACACACTGACTGCTTTGTGTGTGCATCTGTATTGACAATGTTAGGAAACAGAGGACAAATTGTTATATCAAGACGTCCTGCTTGCCAAGTGGAAACAACTCTTGGATGGGTCTAAAAGAGGAGAACCTAATAGGGAGTAATGCATTAAAACCCAAGCCCATGCAGTGGTAGTTAATCTCCTAAATCCCCCATTAAATCTTTGGCATGGATGGGTTTAGAGAAAGGCAGTAGGGCAGCACGTGCATGCCCAGCACCCCATCTGGGGCTAATCAATTAAGAAAGGAAAAAAAAACTCAATCTGAGATAACTATGGCACAAATGTTGTGTGTCTGAGATTAACACTACCAGACCGGTATAATCCCCTGGTGACCAATCTGGGCTGTTTCCTCCAGGATGCTGCGGGGCAGAAAAGCTTCACTGAGTAGAAACGCTGAACTCTGATGAAAATTTGGTCCAAAAAGTCAGCTTGTTTTTGAGATAAAGACTCTGTGAAATAGATGGCATTGACAGCAACAGTCTGTGGATGGTTTTCCATCCCTCAGGGCTAGAAACTCGCTCAGTGAGATTGGGGGGAAAAAGAAGAAGGAAAACATACTCTTACATGAAGTTGACGGCGTGTAAAAGATGATTCAGCTTCACTTGATATGATTGTGTTTGGGAGGAGGTTTTAGATTCAGCAGTAAAACTTCAATTCCCTAGGTTTCTACTCCTAAAAATCTAATTCAAAGGTTACATGTTGAGAGAAAAAAAACTTTTAGTCAAGTGAGAACATTCTTTCTAACCTCAGGGAATGATTGAGTCAATTAAAAATAGTCAAAATCATGAACTTTAACATTCCAGGGGATATCCAAAAGTTTGCAAAAGATAATAAATATGTCAGGCTGAATTTTTAGGGAAATGAGCAATGCAGACTGCATGTATTTGGTCAATGATGCATTTCCTGTGTTTTGGCTCTCATGTCCAGCTCGCAGCATGTTGGACTGAAATAAAAGAGCTTTCAGCTTTTAACGTATTGAGTAATCAGAGCGGGGCTCTCTTTAATACATATTGCCTCTAATTTCTGTGAAGCGGAGGTAGGCAATGATAGGGCTGCAGTTCCTGTACGTTTCACGCCGTGTGGTTGTTTAAGCCCTCAAATTAAAGCTCAAAGTTGGCACTTTAACGACACAGTCTTTTTTTCTCCCCCAGCTCAGAGCTAATTTGCTGGAATATAGAAGCAAAACAACACTTAGATGTGTGGCGGTGTGTAAGAGTGAAACTGAATGTGCAGTATCAGGAGTTTAGACTGTAAAAGATTGAGTACAAAATGTGAGAAAATAGCTTTATAAAGTCTGATGTGACAGCTTTGATCATGTTATGTGAGCAAGACGGCTATATATTTGGTTTATGATGAGATAAAAGACACATCCTTGGTATTTTCACTAGATAAACAACTGCTTATAAACTCAAACTGTCTTGTTGATGTAACCATGTTGGATTTTATGTTGTGTTGAAACAAGATGTATGACACTGTGGAAAAAACAAAAACGGCCATTTAGGGGGAATTTTAAGGGAAAATCCAGGTTGAAGAGCTGCAGTAAACTACTCCTACTGTTTAATACAAAAGTGAGTACTCTGATGAGTTTTAAAGAGGGCTGAAGAGAGCTGCATGCTAATGACTGTGACGTATCAACACTGTTGCAGATTGTAGTGCTTTTAGACAGTGTAGGGGGGGGGAGAAGGGCAGCTAACAGCGTCATGTGAGCCAAATTAGCTCAGCTTGTTGTTTACGCAATGGATATATGCTGGAGCCACTGTGGGACGTCATGGGGGTGTGTGCGGTGGGGGGATGGCGCGTACACACACTCGGCTGGTTGTGGAGACTGTCATAGCCTTTGTACTGCAGCCTCACAGTTCTGCAAACACACAGAGCTCAAACAGAAGCTGTGTGTTTTCATTTTCTCTGGATTTCAAGGCTGTTTTTGGAAGGAGGACTTTAGTTTGCTCCCATACTTGGATTGTTTCTCAGCTTAATTTTGTTTCGTTTTTTTCTGCGTGGATGCATATCAGGATGCGGGGCTCACCTCATCTAGGAATGGATTCAGATTTTATATACAAGAGCGACAGCCTGAGTTTGGAGTTATTTTGGGTTTGATTGAGGATCGCTGTGTGACGGCAGCACACCTCGCACCCATTGCCAGGTTGATGTAAGTGGGTTGAAGTCAGTTTGTGAGTCATTGTTGGTGTGACTGCATGACTAAGGACAACCACAAGGCAAGTGACAAACATGGTGTTGTGATGTGGAGATTATGATTTTTCTTTTAAATATTTAGCTGATTGCCTTATTGAATGAATAAAAACAGAGTAGAAAAAATAAATCTGTTAATTTTTTTTGGCTTTATGATGTTATTTATTCTGCTTTTCTACAGATGTTAAGTTGGAGTTTAGAGTCAAACTGTTTCCATGTGTAATCTTGTCTTTCTTTGTCTTATTTATACAACTTTAATTATGCAGTAGAAGAAGCAGCTCCTCCGGTTTGAAGATGTGCTTGTTGTCTCAGTTTGTGTCAATACAAAATGAAAACATGTGTTCTGCACTGCTGGTAGGACAAAAAAATAAAAAGATATTTAATGACATAAGCAAGAACTGTGAGAAAACACATTTACATTTCATTAAAGAGGTCAGTTAAAAGAATGAATGTACATGAGATTAGTTTGAGGTAAAAGCAGAGAACTGGACCCTTTGGAGTCTTGATTCTCCTGGTGGATGAGGCAGAGACTTCTAATGAAGCTCTTTAGGCATCAAGAGGTGGAGACAAGATAGAAGCAGGTTGCATGGAGGAGGGGGGTTGAAGAACAAGGATCACGCTTGAAAATGCAGTGCGAAAGAAGACAGAATCGAGAATGAGATGAGTTTGACAGTGCAGGCAAGCCAAAGTGATGAAGACTTGCAGGAGGAAAAGTCCAGAGAACAGATCTTCGTTACTAAACTTGCACAAAGGCTTAATTTTAAAAATCAAACAGTAAACAAGAAGAAATCTGCAGATTTATCAGGAATGGAAATTTCGATAATGCAGTTATGTGTACGTATGTGCACAAATAATCAATTCTTGAGTACTTAAAAGGGTCTAAGGATTGATCTAAAGTTAATGTGAAGTCACGTGAAACATGATTCACCATTATTTATCTAATGGCAATGACTCCAGATAGTTTAAAAATGGTCTCATAACTCTTCCCAGAGTGGTTTCTTCTCTCAGGTCGTTGCTGATTTCTTTCCTCCTTCCCATTGTTACACACTTTCTGATGATCAGTTAATCAAGTTCATTTGATTCCCATGGAAGCAATAAGGGTGGACTTAATATTTGTTTAATAAATGATGATGCAATATATCATATATTGCTGTTTATCTGAGGTTGTATTTATTTTTCTTATTTTAAGACCTGCTGAGGACCAGATTAGCTTTGTTTGATCAAAATGAATAAAAGAAAGGGCGTACTTTCTTTTTCATATGCCTGTATTTCTCCTGAAATAAACTTAGGAGGAATTCTTTTTCTTTTATTAGTTATATTTTGAGCTGCAGGAAAATTTGTAACTCAATGATGAGATGAGATGCTTCAAAGTTCAGCTAAACCAGAGAATGACTGACCAGAAGAACGTCAAACATTTCCTTCTCGGCGGCAGCGTGTTGCAATGCAGCATGCCAGGAATTTAATGTGTGTTTTAAACATGAACCTTACAGATAACACAGAATTTCTTCACATGAATGCAGGGCTGAAACCAAAAAAACAGAAAAAGAAGACTGTATTTAGATAGAATAACTATAAAAGAGTTTGGGAAAGTGAAGGTAAACCGCCATGTCAGTCACAATTAGGTTAGAGGTTGTCGGAGGGAAAACTCACCTTTGCTCCGCAGGTCAGACAGGCTGAAGTCAGTTTGTTTATCAGAGACATGCTTTGCTGCTGTGTCTATCAAGATGAAGTTGGTTGGCACTGATCTGCTGGAAGAAGACTCATTCTAAGAAGTTATAATGCACAAGAAGAGCCTGAAAGAAAGCAAAAGAAAACATCTGCATAGGAGAACATCCTTTTTAGGCTGATGGTGGATATTAACACACAGTACTTTATTATTAGTAAAATGAAGTTTATTAAAATGCCAACATCGCCCAACATTAGAGAACTCAAGCCTCCCCTGAAGGTGACACAAATACATGTTTAGTCATGTTTCCTCTTTCATTTTCTATTTTAAGTTGCTCTGAAATTATTCTTAACTTCTGTGGATTCCTTCCTTTTTTGTCTGCAAGCATATTTAATAGTCAGGCTAATTTGATGGCCCATCTCCACTGCTCATGTCATTCTAGTTTTTCTGCTTTGACTGATTGGTTCGCTAAAGGATTTTTACTGTGGCATGCAAATGCTGAGAGTTAGGAGCAGAGGATGGTCTAAGATTAGAGGTTTTTTCACTTTGCTTGAATGGCTCTGAAAATTCACTTAACATGCACTTAACTGCTCCAGAAAATGCTCAAAGATCAGCTGAGTTCTTGTATCTTGTGGTTACTTAAGGTGGCATTCTTTCTTTCTCTTTTTCATGTTGTGGTCGTTGCCGTTTCCTCACTAAACACCCACTTGTTTGTTTCGTTCATTCTAAAGAAACTGATGACGGTGAGGGCATCATTTCATGTAAACCAAAGGATTTTTCCAGGGAAATCATTACCAAATAGTGGGTGTTTATTAAAGGGAATCTAAGAGTTATGCAGTGTGTGACTTATTTACATCATTGCTTCACTGGGAAGGGCTGTGAAAGTGGGAGCTTCCTGAAAATTTCATTGACTCTTTCCAGACAGCAGTCAGTAATCTGGTAAATCAGAGCATTGATTGAATTTATCTTTTCAGTTGCAGGGTTGTTGGGGAAAGTGCGGGATGCAGTGAGGACGGGCTGCAGCGCATCAGTTCCAAGGTTAACGCCTGCCTAGAAGCGGAAGCTGCAGGATGCAGTCTGGCTCTGAGGAGCAAACGCTGGCCCTCACTGCAGTGAAGCCGCACTATTCGACCAATGGGAAGGAAGAGGAAGTGAACACAGGTGCGACCGTGTAGCTTTTTCTTTACATTAAATGTGGAAGTTGCTCTCATCAGATCAACCAATTAGTTAATGTAAACAGTGTATCTGTTAATAAAACATGCAAATTGTTTTTGCTTGAGTTAAATTCCCTTTAGATGCAGTTTTTCCTTTGGCTATAATTAAAAATGTTCGAAAACACATCAGAAGACAACAATAAGCCCACACACCATCTTATTCTGGCACAAGTGATTGCAAATTAACATATTGTGACTGCCTATACTCAGTCATGGACTCATATTATTGTGGAACACATCTGGTTTGTGTTGCAGATGTTGATTTTATGTCTCAAATTGTGCATTTCTGTGAGATGGTACAAGAATGTTTTGCATATTTGTAATATGGCTGCCACCATTAGACAGCAGCTGTTCTGTTTAAAAAAATAGCTTTTAAGTTCTAGTTGGAAATGTAAGTTTTGGGACATAAAAAGCCAGAAGATTCAATATTCCTTGTTGGGAGTCAGAGTTCCCAGCTGTCAGTGAATGCAGCATTAGCCACCTGCTCTAATATAATGGTCTTCTCTGTTTTTTGCATGAGAGCCACATCGGCAAAGACAAAAACAACAGGAAAGCTACTTTTACCACAAAACACAAAGAACCAACCAACATATTCAGTGTATAATAGGTTGTTTTTTAATTTCCTGTGTAGAGCTCTTACCTTTTTTTGCTTCTCCAGTATCTTCACGTCTGTTTTCAGTTGCCGCTGGCTCAGACTCATCATTTTCATCAGCTACTGCAGCACTTTGTCTCTCCATCTGATTTTTTTTTTTCCTTTTGTTGAAATAGAAATCAGTCCATTTTTGGAGCATATCATAAATAGCCAAGCTGGTATCAGATGCTATGGCAACCAAATGCTGCAACTAAACATTGTTGCCAAGTTGGTGACACTTTCTACCCTCTAGCAATGAAAATGGTTTATGTATCAGCTCAGATATTCCAGGGAACTCTGCATGCCTCAACTGCAGTGTGCCGTATTAAATGACTAGATTATATATAATTTTCTGTTTATTTGTTAGAAAGCACAATTAGCATGGTGTTCCTGAAATCTGGCAATTGTGAACCGGCTGTAACTGCCATCTTGTGTTTGGATCAAATAGTTCTTAGAAATATTTTGGAATTACATTTATTGGCTCAATTTTCATGGAATCATTAGCAGCCACACAATCTGCAAAATAAGTAATGCTGTTAGTATACCCGTCAGGAAACGAGTCATAATGGGTGAGAACCCACATTTCACTGCAGTGTTTCATGGGTGCCACAAGTTACAGATGTTCCCTAAACAGTTTCTTAGAAAAGAAAGGAAAAAAATCATAAATGTTCAAGCAAAGGCTTAAATTAGTCAAAGTTGTTTTAGATTTAGTACTTTTACACGAGGGAAAATCTGTATGAGGAGCAGCAGGTGTGTTCCTGACACAAAGCAAGCAGACAGACGCATCCTCCAATCTACTGTCTACTCTCATTATAAGGCAGATTCACACCAGTCTCCAGAGATGCAGCACACAGGAACACCACCGAGGAAAACAAGACACGTAACACCTTTAACGTATCAGGCGAAGTGAACAATTCTCACCTTCAAGAGAAAAATTTGTGACATTATGTAAGAAGAGTTGTAGCCTGCTGCGCCCTCAAACATGTGCTCCAAATAATTCCCTGTGAATTCAGCTGCATTTAATGACATTACTGCTCATGAATGACACGTATTCTTCAGGCTCATTTTATTAGCAGTTATTTAAGGGTGATGTTTGTTTACTCGGATGCAGACTCCATGGAGGAAGAGGCGGAGTTCAACTGGGAGGAGTACATGGAGGAGACGGGAGCCGACGCCGCCCCACACACCACCTTCAAGCATGTGCGTATGATCTTCAGCTCACGCTTTAATCCCGTCCTTCGATGATCCTTTAAATACAGCCTCATAGATAAGTACCATATGCAGAGATCCTTTAACAGCATATTAGAGAGAGAGCCGAGCCAGGGCAGCACTCTGTTGGTGCTTTTGTTCCCTCATGATGTGAGTTATTAGAAGATCTCGGCTGTATTTTATCTTTTCTTTTTTTCAGAACAGTATTATTGAATACTGCAACACAAAAGCATAAAACACAGGAAACCAGCACTACCATGGATTATTTTTCTTTGCCTTTGATGAGATTATTTTTCATTATTTATATAAAAATTGATGGAAAAATGGTAAACAAAGTCCTGGTGATGCACTGTTTGAAGTACACGTAGTTAATAAAATTACTCTAGCTATTGTCAACAAAAGAAAGAAAAGGTAAAAACCAATTCAACAATTCTTCTGATATTTTTCCTCTTGCTGCCAAGGCTGTGCCCATTGTTCCAACATCCAAAACACAACCTTACAAAAGGTCGAAGGTGGTTATAAAGTCTTAATAATTATATTTATTAAAGCTAACATTGTAGCTATCGACAGACAATGCTCAAACAGGAAGAAATCATGCACCTGCTGGGGGCTGTTTTCAGCTGTTTTTGATGCTCTGTGGGGAATATCAGAGGAAAAAAGAAAGCATGATATTAGTTATGAATAAATTTGTCAGCCAAAGCAACTTTGTTGGTTATTAACAACCTCTGCATAGTTTTTGGTCACAAATGGAGCTCTGTTGCACAGGATGAATGTATACCAGTATTTAAATGGATTAGTGGGACTTAGAAACAAATAGACGTAAACGGTGATGGGAATAAAGGCGTTAAAATAAATGCCATTACTAACAGCATTACTTTTTTCAGTAACGGTTAGTCTAATTACTCTTTATATTGTTACAATACCGTTAGATTTTTGTTACTAATAGGAAAAAAGATTTAGTTTCTGGTTGAAATCTGCAGAATATATCAAGGGCTTTTGACCTTTTTCATTAAATGTTTTCATCAGACTCTTCGTTAAATGTTCTGATCTGACTTCTTACACCAGAGGTGCCTAAGTGCAGTCCTTGAAAACTACTATCCTGCAACTTTTAGATGCATCCCTTCTCCAACACACCTGAATCAAATGAATGGCTCGTTACCAGGCGTCTGCAGAGCTGAATGACATGCTTCAGGAATTCAGCCATTTGATTCTCGAGGACTAGACTCGGGCACCCCTGGTGTAGACTATTTATGTTTCCTTTCATTACATTCAAAATGCTCTCATATATTTTTTCTTTCTTTCTTGATTCCTTACTGAATATTATCAGAGAATCAAGGTTATTTTGTGACTTGTAATGTATTTTGTTGAAGTGACTCAAGGTTCCAGTTTCCAGAACAGCAGCATGGTGGAATTTAATTTGATAAGCAGCAAAACATTCAAGTGACAAAAATCAGCATGTTTATGACATAGCAGAGTCTGTTATGACATGGAAGTTTACTGTACAAAAGAGACATTTCTGCTCCGTGGAATCGCTGATCTTAATCTTCCATGCATTAACCAGGAAGCAGCCTAAATTCCCAGGAAAACTGAATCATTCAAAATGATGTGCAAATTCAAACCTGTCTGAAAAGGAGATTTACAGGATGAAAACCATTTTTTTTTTAAAGATTTTGTTTTGTTTGGCTGGTTTTTATTCTGCTCTGATGCACCGGGGTTACTTACAGATAACACAGTTAAACTCCAGGTCAGCTGTGTGCTCTGCTAAACATGCCACATTTGCCTG
This sequence comes from Leptatherina wallacei, assembly GCA_028567055.1. Taxonomy (NCBI): domain Eukaryota; kingdom Metazoa; phylum Chordata; class Actinopteri; order Atheriniformes; family Atherinidae; genus Leptatherina; species Leptatherina wallacei. The sequence continues at coordinate 5,180,154 of JAOXYM010000025.1, forward strand.
GTTAATCTCTTTCTGCACTGCAGCTCAGTGTTCATCTCACTCACGTATAGGAGCCAAACACAATCTATCCCATGTTTGCCTTTTAGTTAAAATGCTCTGGTTCACTTTTAAGGCGCAAACGTAACAAAATTATAGTTTGTTTTTTTACAAAAGATAACACTGACAACAGAGGTTCCTCTGTTGAGGATGTTTGAGGTATGCAGTATAATTTGTATCGTAAAACACAAAGAAGAAAGTGAGGAAGGTGCCTTTTGGTTTGGCATGCTCTTGCTTTGAACACCGAACAATTTAGTCATTTTCACATGGAAAAGGATCTCTTTGTTGCTTAAAGCAGCACTACTGAACTTTGGCTGACTTTTATACTTTGGAGCCCCCTAACAACGGCAAATTCAGCATCCATCTTGCATCCTGTCTCTTCTCTGAGCTCGTCCAGACAATAAATGTCAGTTTGATGTGGAATCGTCCAATCTCTCGCTCTTTCTCTTTCTTTTCCTTGTCTCTTCTGATTATGTCCCCTTACGTTTCTTGGCTGAGTCAGCCATAGTGCGCATTCAAAATAGTAATGTGTTGATATCCAGTGCAGCCGTCACATGATCCCCGGGTGCATAATTAATGTTGGTGTGAAATCAAAATGAATCAGAAGCACACAGGTTCAAGGTTGGAAAATGATGTAGTGTTGCATTAAGATCATGTGCATGTTAGTCTGCAGAAAACTATGAAACTTGTTTGGAGATGCTTTCACTTTTTTGGACTTGTCAAATCATAAAATTCTTAAACTTGGTTTGGATTACACCGTCACATGTCAAGGATTTTCTCTTGCAGGCCAACCTCTATCAGATGTCTTTAACCTTATTAAATGCAGATGGCCACTTGTTACAAACTGTTGTTCTGCAGCTTAAAATGAATTAGAAAATCATTTGATTTTCCACATCATTAATATTTTGGGGCTAAAATCTGGAGAATGTGTAACATTGAATGATTGAATGGAATGGGGCATGGAGTAAATCGAAGAGATGTTGGCAGTTTAGAGTTACATTTTAAGTTATTTAAGAGAAAAGATTAAATCTGGACTTAGTTTAAGAGTGTGTCTTTTCTGATAGAATCAAATTTTCCACAGCTCACATGTTTATGCAGCTCACTAGCTTGCAGGGATAAAATGACTAGTCACCTGTAACATTTACTGTGCTCCTGCAGCAGGGGTTTTCTGTGTTTGAGATCATTTCTGTCTGATATGAATAAAACTGGCCTGCTTCCTCCCTGTATTCTTGGCTGAGAGGGTGACGGTTTCTGTTTGTCATTTTTTTTCCCCCTGAAAATGTGCGACGGTGATGACAGCAAGACCTTTCTGAAAAGTAAAAAAAACAAGTCACCGAGTGCTTCATTAGTTTGTCGACAGCGGAAATGCTCAGAAAACAGGTGCTACATGGACACTGGAGATGTGATTGAACAGTCTTTTTTTCTTTTTCTTGCTTTTTAGTTTTGAAAGTTTGTTGAATGAAATGACTGGGGAGTGTCTAAGTGGCAGTCATGATAAGAACTGGTCAAATTCCACAAATGTTTAGGAAAAGAGCTTTGATGCTTCCTTTTTAAAATCTCTTTTAGCATCAGACTGAAACATCCTTTATAAAAGTAAAAGAAAGAATTCCAACAAGAATTTCTTGCAAATTTCAAAGAACATTCAAAGAGGTTATTTTCATACAATCTTACTAACTGGGAGGAAGATGAGTTTAAGCAGCCTGTGACATCTTTTACTTTTCTTTTTCTTCTATTTTCTTGAGTTACCAACTTTTTTGTGAACGACACAAAGTATCCAAAGCACATTTAGTGAAATAATTTTTGAACATCTGTATTTTCTCCGTTTGCAGTCCCACATCACAGTTAAGTGTAAGTGTGGTTGGAGTCTTGTTTCAGCGTGGTTATGTTTTCCAAAGTTAGTACAAACTTTTCCTTCCAACCTTCTTTAATCCTCATTTTCTAAAGAGGTCAAGGAAAAAGTGCTTTCGAATCAGGCTGTAGGAAGTCATTTTTTTTACTTGTATCTTTGCTGAAGCATTTAAGAGTTAAGACTTTTGTGTGTTTTAATAGAAAAAAGTACTTAAACTCATGTCTGTTTTGAAGCTGTAGAGTCTTTTAGGGCCTTTTTTTCTTAATTTTAGTTTCTTGGTCATTTGTTGACTCACTTAGTTTTTCTTAATCTTCATTAGATATTTTTTCTTTTTCATCATTAGCTTGTAGTCGCCTGTGAAACCCATTAAATTACATTAATCTGCTTGAATTTGATCAACATTTCGGAAAAGTGACTTCATTAAATTATTCCCAACAGTTGTTGGAATATAATCTTTAATTTAAGCATTTTTCTGTTCATATTTGAGATCATTTGACCTGCAATCGCCCCAGAAAAAATGTTCTTTTAACAAATAATTACAAAACTTTGTGTCCGATAATGTGCTGCATAACAGGAGAGGGCCAGATGGGAAAATGTAGCTGATCCTGGATGTGAGGTCTTTATCCATCAGATGACTGTGTGTGTTTTGCCTGACGGAGCAGCTGTCTGCCCTGATGAGCCTCTCAGAGCTCATCTGACGGCAGCTCGGGCTGCAAAGGTGGAGACGTGTCAGCCGTTGATTGAAGATTTTAAAAAGCGTACCAGTGTTTCCATGTCTTACATCACTCGGTGATGAATGTAATGAAGGCAGGATTAGAATATGTGGGTTTTTATGATGTTGTACAAACTGTCTGAGTGGTGATTTGAGCTGCTGAGGTCTCTTGGGAAGCTAAATTGCCTTGTTGGTAAGTGGATTGAGTCACTGGGAAACAGACCATGAATTCCCCAGAAAAAAATGTGATTTAGTGAAGTGCTGCCCTCGTCTCTGCCTGGACAAATTGAAACAGTGATTTCTCTTGGGCCTGCACACACACACATATATACACACACACATACACACATACACAGTCAGACTTTGCTGCCTAGGCTGCCCTCTTACATAAGCCAACCAGAGTGATACAGCACGTTTGCATTGTTGCAGCAGGAAGTCACGGGGCCGTTTGTATTGTGTTTATTTCTAAGATGTAGCCTTTTCCATTCACTTGAGTGTGTGTGTATTTGTGTGTGTGTTGAATGTGAACATCCTGTTGGGTTTGTAATGTTCTCGAGTTGAATGCAGCCTGTAGCTATGGTAGAAACCTATTATGTTGTGCTACATTCATACAGATTCTTGGCTTTCTTTGTGCAAAGGCTTGCTGACAGGCCGTTGTTGCAAACACCACATTGGTTTGAGGATGTTTTTGGAAAATTGTGAGCTTTATTGATCATAATTGGAGATGATTGAAATCTCACCTGCATTTCACATCTGCAAGCTGTCGCACTGTCAGGCAGTTTGTTATAAGCCTGCAGAAGTGGATGTAAACACTGCTTGAAATAAGCAACCAGTGATTATCGTGTTGCTGTTTACAAAATCTCCTTCACAAAAGGGAAACACAGCCGTTGAGCTGCAATCTACAAATTCAGTGTTTTAAATGGGGTCATGTGGAGAGCTTATAATGAGTTCTTCTCTTACCTACAGAAGGTAGCTGATGAATAGCTCTGTTTGGAAACTTAAGATTGTTAATAGGGAAGCTATTCAGAACAGGGGCACCAGAAGTGCAAACCTTTTCCATCTGAAACTTCAAAACATTGATTTTACAGATTTTACACCACTCTACTTTCACATCGGATGGTTGTTTACTCTCTTTTTTCTTAACAGAAGAATATCTTCATTGCTATGTGTCCCTGGATCCACAGCTGCTCAATGTATCCTGTCCTTGATGAGCTTTTATTATTCTTTTGTAATTCCATATTACCACCTACGAGAGGGTTAAAAGTTAATGAAATGCTTGAAAAAGCCAAAAAAAATTCTCTCTTTTTTAACTTTGCCAAAGAAATGCCATCTGACAGCCAAACACAACTCCTGATAGATACACAGTAGCAGCATTCAAGCTAACAGCCATTTGTTTAAGGATGACCACAACTGCAAATTTTGTGAATTGAAAAAAAAATCTAACCACCAAAAAACAAATAAGCAAACACAAAAAACCCACAAACCAGTTAAAGCAAATACTGTATCTAGTGGAATTTACAGTGTCAGTTTCACACCTTTTTCTAATTTGCAAAATATCTAAAAGGTTTCATTTATTTTTCAAACCAATTTCTACTGTCTCATATAGTTGGATTTTGGGGATTAAACCTAACTGGGGGACACAACAGACAGTGCAGCCACAGTGGATTTGCCACATGGACTTTTCTTTAGTTGAGAAAATGGTGATAAACTAAACTGCCTGATGCAAAGTGAAGCTGTATGAAATTCACTACATTTAATATTTACTTAAAAAGTTGTTTTAGTGAGCATAAATGTACTCTTTTGGTGTTTTGAGTAGCTGTTGGCTTAGCTTCCCTGTTCGGGTTCCTCCCTGATTCTCCAAACAGAGCATTGTGACTGCTTTTCCCTGCAGGTAAAACTATGGATGTGTCTAAAATAACACACTAACCTCCACTCACCACTTTGAGAGTTGTATGTAAATAACTCTAAAGACTCAACATAATGACAAAGCACTTTCCAACTTGACTTGACACATTTTCTCTGTGCCCTGAATGGTATGCGACTGCACAAGATCTGCACTAGTGTGCATTTCTGACATTGAGAATATTTCATCTTTTTCTTTTAATACCTCCTAAATACACTGTACCATTTGTGTTGTGCTTTTCTATTCATTATATTTAACTTATTTCTTTGCCACAGTTTATGTATTTGTCCCCCTACCTACAGTTAAAAGAAGAAAAAAAAATCTATCTATTATTTCAGACAAGATTTTTCAAACTCCTGTGATATTTTCTAGCGATATGTATCATTCATGTTACTAAGAATCTGGTGCAGAAAACAATTTCTAAGATCTCACCACACACTTAAACACAGCAAAATGTGAAGCTAACTATGTAGTCCTGTGTTGAGGGTACTTAAGGATTTTAAAGAAAAAGTCAAATTCCCTTTTAAATTGGCAAGTTTTAAAGATTAGTTTGGTGGGAAAAGGCAGCTTTTGCATGGTTCTTTATGTAGTTGGCTGTTAAGATCTACCAGAATATTTATGTTGACACTTTTGCATATTTACCAACTATTTGCTCTTCAGTAACATCAAAACAAATTTGGTGCATCGGTGCATCCTGGGCTCACTGCCTGCTATAGCTGAAGGACCTAAAAGTTTGTTTAATTTATTTTGCATTTATTTGTCTGTTGCAGGGTTATTCAAAGACTTAAGGAAGAACTTGCATGACAATTTTCCCAGATGTGAAGCATAGCTCGATGTAGAAGGGATTAACTT
>JAOXYM010000025.1:5218566-5233087 GCA_028567055.1 Leptatherina wallacei
GATCCATTTGATTTGAATCAGGTGTGGTGGAGCAGGGATGCATGGAAAACTTGCAGGATTGCGGCCCTCGAGGACAAAGAATATTGGATCCATTTTAAGCTGTTATAGTCAGAAATGACTACAATGACTGTAGATTCAGCTTGTTCAGCTGCGTCTCCGTGATGGACATGAAGTTCTCAGCATAACACGAGTGTTTCCATCTTCACCTCCCTGGAAGAGTTTTTAAAAAAACAGGATTTTTGTCTGATTTTCAGGTGGAAGAAGCCGCATATTATCAGGCATGCTTTCTCTGCTGGTTGGAGCGTGCCTACATGCGCTTGCACACACGTGTCTGTGTGTGCATCGGGGCAGAAATCATATCACGCTGTGGTGTAAATAAGATAAACAACATCAGACTGTTTGTCCTTGTAGTAAAAACTGAAGTGTAAACCTGTTGTAGAGGAAACGTAACCTTCAGGCTTCATTGTTCTGGCTTCAGGCACTTCATATTTTGATATTATCTCATGTGGTAATCCTCCATTTCATGAAAAAAATATATTCAAGCACGAACACTGAACAGAAGCTGGATTTTAAAATATCAAATCACAATTAAATGTTCTTTTCCATATCGTTAGGACTAATTTAAGCTCTTCTTTGGGATCAGACAACACAAGTGAATTTTATCTCCCCACATGTACCAACTCACCACCTTTCCTTCTTTTGGTAGGCCCTGACCACTGCAGGTCCTTAAAGTCACTCAAAACATTATGGTAGCCCAACACATCAACTCAAAAGGAGAAGATGCTTTCTTTCTGCCTGCTTCCAGGCAAAGAGATCTTTTTTTTTCACTTCATTTGTCAGCGGTCATAATGTTATGTCGAGTCAGACTATTTTAAAAACATATGCATCTGGATATAAGTAGAGACTCTCCTGCAATAAACATGCAAAACCGTTGCCGGTGAAGCCCTTTAAGGGGGAAATGAGGGCACTTTGCGTTGTAAACCGATGCTGACTTTAGGTCATCTCAGGTTCGATCGCCCTCCTGAATGTAAAATAAACTCTGTTCTCTTATATCACGTTCCTCCTGTGTTTCTGTGTGTGCGTGTTCAGACATGGCAGAACCGAGCCTTTGCCAAAGACATGTGGCTGGAGGCCGTGAACCCTCATCGACCGGCCGAGGTGTGTGTGGCTCGGATCACTCAGGTCAGAGGACGCCTACTGTGGCTCCAGCTGGAAGGTACAGACGTTGCTGTGTGGATTAAGTGTCAGTGGACTCCTGCTGTGCCAAGACTGAATGTTAAAAAAAACAAACCCAAAAAGGTCTGTATATGTGACAGTTCCTTCCCCCTCTCCTTTCTCTCTGCTGCCTACCCGTCTCCAGGTGTGGCTAAGCCCCTGTCAGAGTGCATCGTGGATGTGGAATCCATGGATATCTTCCCTGTTGGCTGGTGTGAGGCTAACTCTTATCCTCTGACCCCTCCGCTCAAACCTGTCTGTACGTATACACAAAAACACACAGGTGTGTACAGTGTTTCCGAGGGAGTGACAACTTAATGCAACATGTCTTTCATTTTTGTCTGCAGGCCAGAAACAGAAGAAGATAGCTGTGGTCCAGCCAGAGAAACAGTAAGGCAAACTAAAACCTATCACAGATAGAGTATATGATGTGTTCATGTAAGTGCATCTAAGGTTTTACATATGGGACAAAATCAAATCTTATCAGCTGATGTTTACCCAGTATTAAAATTGGGTAAATACAATATCAGATAAACAACAAATGACGTGTTATACCATGTCAGAAACAGTGTGAAAAACTAAGTCCACCCTTACTGCTTTCACAGGAATTAAGAAGATAAGTAGCAGCCAGGTGCTGCTAATCTTAATACATTGTGAAGAAATTGTACGTCTCACCTCAATTACATTAGGCAGCAGCACTTTTTTTATAAACAATTTTACTAACAAAACAGAAGTTGTGTGGATGACATTACATTTAGATAGAAAGGGGATAAAATTCAAGACTTAATAATAAAAGTTTGATGTTGTGATGAAAATTAAGTTTAGAAATGATGGTTGAGCATTTAAATATAACATAACTGATGGTCACAAATGTCTTTTTAGTTTAATTTTTATTGATTCAATAAAAAAAATGTTTAATTTTTGTAGTTTTAGTTATTAATTTATTTAATATTTAAGTCTTAAGTCACAGCTGAAGACAGATTTGTTTAAAATTGCTTCTGGTTAAGCCAGTATTGCTGACGTACATCATTTTTATAGATATTTTCTTGTTTTTAAATCATTGTTTTGTTTTTATGGGTTTCTTTTCTATTTTTTAATGGATTTTATTGTAAAGAACTTTATATCATTTCCAAAAAGCACTATAGAAATAAATGTAACTTACTTAATTGTAGTTTATTTTATTCCAACTTCCTTTTTTTTAACATTTTTATTTGTTTTGCTTTTTTATATCATTTATAAATAAATTCAAACGTTAAGGGGTTAAGTGTTCTAAACAATATATGTTCTAAACAATATATATATATATATGTTCAATACTTAAATCAACTTAAAAAACTTGCTCGATTTCAGACCTCTGAATTGTTTTCCACAACCCTGAAGTTAGCACCTGTTAAAGCTGGAGACCGATGTATTTATCACTTGACAACAAATAAGTGACTAAATTTTTTTAAACTTTTTTTTCTTTTTTTTTTAATGTCTGACATATTTTTTTTGTAGTTCTCATAAATAAAAGATATTCTCTTTGTCTTTGGGCAGTCATTTCTAAAGGTGGTCACAGTATTAACTATGTTAAATATTATGTTAGTTCTTTAATTTCATTCTGGTGGAAAAAACTTGAGAAATTAAGATAAAACAACACTCAAATTTTGTGAGACACTGTACTTTACAATAAGAACTGAAAAAATTGGAGGCGTGTTGGTTAACCAATCAATTAAGAATTTAAACTTTTTGGTTAAAAGAAACCAACAAGCATTTTTGATCAGGAAAATAACTTTTAGTTACTCGTCTGCAGCACTTTAAACTGCTTTAAGGTACTGCCCGTGTTTTTCTTCCCTTTCTCGATACTAATTAAAATCCAATAAAAGAGGTTAAATGGAAACTGAATCTGAAAGAGTCCACATGTAACGATTCAATGATAAATCACCTAACTTCAGATATGTTTCATTTCACTGTGGCCAGGAATGTAGTTTCATTCCTGCTCTTTTACCTGTGAGCCCTAAAGGCTTTTCCCTCCCCCCCTCTCCCTCCCTCCCTCCCTCCCTCCCTGCCTGTCATTCAGAGCCATTAATTGAAATGGTGGCTTTTTAGAGCAGAAATTGCTTTTCCTCAGGCGCTGATTGATTTTGTTGACAAATGACATGTTGCAGCGTTCGCTGGCAAGAGTACAAGGGGGAATGTCGGTCAGAGAGCAGGAGAAATATGAGGTCTTCAGCAGCACTTTGTCTCCCCCCTCATCTAACCACTAATTCCTTTTCATCAATACACCCCCCGTCCCCCACTTTGTCCCCCTGCTGCTCTCTAACACACCTGAATCTAACTCAAGCTACCACAGCTGTTGTGTAGACTGATGGACTGGCGGAGTCAACGTTTGCTTTCTCCGGTTCCTCTATTGTTTCCAGTTTTGATTAGATTAGTTGGATAATTTCATTGATTATTCTAAGCAGATTGATGGTGTTTTCCTATAGGTTGGCTCCATCCCAGCCAGTAGAGATGACTCCTGTGAACCACTGCCAGCCTGTCGCCATGGATCCAGGTAATCAAAAGCTGGCTAATTAATGTTAATGAGCTGCTATAATGAGAGTTCAGGGAAAACCCCATTCTTCGGATACACCTTCACTCACAAACATTGTGACTTTGAGATGTTCAGTAATTAGTTGGTGTTTTAAATTCTACAATCTCTAAATAAGCCCTTAAATGAACCCTTAAAACAAAGCCTCAAAGCTATGCATTGCTGAGTTTAGGGCTCAGTTAATTGTCTGGGAATGTCCCTCAGAAATTTACTAAAGTCCTACGAGCCGACAGGCTGCATTCAGAGCCTTTTATTGGAGCTGCTTCCTTTTAGCTCAGCAGGACAATCTGGCAAGGTTTTGAAGATGGCAATTTAATACTTAAAGTACTCTGAAACGATGTGCATGGATGGATACATCAAGAAACAAGCCTATAAAATCAGTAAGTACACCTATTAAATATATTCTAAATTAAATAAATGAAATGCATAATATACATAGAATAAAAAAATATATGAATTTCTACGGTCAAATTATTTTCTGACATTTATTTCTCAGCTCTTTTGTCTCCACTTGTTATATTTAAATGAGGGAGCATGTTTACCCAGTTTAAGTCAGACAAACCAGTCAAAAGTGTCCATTAGCAAAACCGTAATTCCCTCGTGTCTGAAGGATGTATGATTATACGTCAAGGTCATGATGCCACAAACCATAAAGACCACTCAGAACCCCCATTCAGCTCTTTATTATTCACATTGAGGATATTTTGTTGTCACACTCTTCTACATGAAAGAAAATTTAATTTGGTATTGTGCAATTAAGCCTTTTGTTTATTGATATTTTGATATAATTTTTTATTTAAGTCAGGCATTTAATGTGGCATCAAAAAATAAATATTTTCAATTGAGAAATGTATTTTTTTTAATGATTTAGAAATCAAAATTTTGCCATAAATTCAATATTCTGTACCCACACGAGTTATAAAAAGTTAAGGATATTCTGCTTTTTCTATGATGTCAGACTGCACCTAAAAGGTACTATAGCCTTGATTGGTGGACTAATATGACCTTTTCTAAACTTTTGAATGCACCTGTTCAGCTTTATTCAGCTTTATTCGTAGACTACTTATTGCACAAAATGCAGTTCTCTAAAGAGGTGATCGGTTGTTTTTACGGTTAGAGCGTCTGGACCATGAATTGACCTCTAAATGCTGTAGTTCAATGACAACATGTATTTAAACGGTGCTAGTCATCGTCCTGTTCACATTTAGACATCATTAGACCAAGACGACTCCCAACACATGACAAGTTATCAAGACATTAGCATTTTATGTTGTGGTATACCCACTACTTTTGTTTCAACAAATAGCTTGAAATTAAGGAATTAAAATACAAGATTCTACTTCTTACTATATGTCCTGACAGTAGTTGTGTACACACTGTATGTGTGTCCAAGCCATCCATCCATTTTCTATACATGCTGTACCCAAGTTAGAAATTCACACTTGGCTGGAACCAAGTATATTCATTATTTTAACATCATAATTTTGAGAATTATATTGTTTCATGTGTTCAGGGTGTACCTGCAATGGAATAAGTGGGTATAGACAATAAATCCAACACATTGTAACTTTAAAAATTTAACATCAACTTAGTCAAATGGTTAAAATAAACATAATTTTCTGCTCGCATCAAATAGTTTTACAGTTCTCTACATACAGTGAGAGAAAGTCTCTTCAAGAACTTATTAAGACACAGGTGTATCTAAAACAATGCTTGTTAACCAAGAGGGATTTCGTTTTTTAAATAAATGATCAATTAAATGTTTTGAACTTTTTTTCCTGCAAGTTCAACCTTGACTGGTTTGTCAGTTTTTTATCGAGTAAAACCACGATCACACGGTGGGCACGAGAACAGAGAATTTACATAAATGTTGAGTTTTGTGAATAAACAACAATCTTGTGAACTAATTAAAGGGTGAGAATGAATGCTCCAAGGCAAGTCTGGTGATGGTGATGGTGATGAAGCTCTAGTCAGAAATAAATGAGATTTTCTTCTCATAAATTATCTTACGCCCTCAACTACGTCTGTAAAATTTGATGAATGTACAAATGAAAAGTGCCGGCACCTTAACTTGGATGGGAACCTTTAATTATGCCTGAAGCTGCACAACATTCTAGTCGTTTGTCTCTGGTTGGAGATGAGGAAATATTCTTACCAATTATATTTTATTTCCTTGCATAATTGAAGCAGTTATGTAACAGATTGCACTGTTCTGACAACATTCAGCTTAAACCTGAGTCATAATGTTACAGAAATGTTGTGTCTGGTTTATCTTCAAACAAGAACACAGAAAGCAGCTTCAACACAATACAGCTTGTGGCTGCTTTGCAGTGTCTCTCATTAACTTTCATTTCCTCCTCTGTGGGGTTTTTAATCCTTTTTTTATTTTTATCAAACAATAATACTTCAGTTGTACAAGTCAGGCTTGTTTTGTATGCTTATTGAAAGTTGTTGCACAGGAAACTTATCTACTGTATCACTAACGCATTTAACATTCTCCTGCTATGACAGTTTAATGCAGCTGCACTTCCTGTTTGATGTCTGTTTTAGTTTTTCTAATGGTTTGAAATGAGGAAACTCCATCCACAAACAACAAAAATTAAAAAAAAGAGTCTGAATATTTTTTTTGTAACCATGCTAAAAGAAATTATTTTTAGTTTTATCCATTGTATTTACGTCTTAAGACACAACTTTAGAAATAATTACACACTGCAGCCAACCGCAAGCTTTATAGCTGATGTGTAGTATTCTTAAGCAGGTATTTCAGCATTTTTTGGGTTGTGGTTTTACAGATTTAAGCACGCTTTCATTTTGCCTGCCAGTTGAGCAGCACTGTAAAGCTGCTGCATCCTGACATTTTTATACATGGAGAAGATGGCTTTAAAGCCAAACTGAAAACAAATCCAAGTGAAAAATGCTTCATTTTAATCTTTAGAATTGAAAGATGCCAAAAAATGTTGATGCCTTTTCTCAGAAGCCAAACCTCACTCTGAGCAGAAAAGACTAGATTAGATCAAAATCTCTCATCCCCCTCTCACCTCATGTGTATATAATGCTTAGTTTGGGGCAGATCAGTATGTAAACAACATGCATGTTCCAGCATCAAGAGAACGAGGTGGGGGGGCTATGTGTTGTCTCCACAAAACCCTTGTCCTCTTTTCCAAACTCAGTTTGAAAACCACCCACTCGCTCATGCATATTCATCAGCTCACCTAATTACTATTCACCCCTGACAGTGAAGTTCCAGGTGCCGGTTGTAGAAGGGGGGGGGTGGACAGCAGCATAGGTCGGTCGACCCTCAGTTCATCCCTTGAAGGCTTGGTGGGGGGGGGGTCAGTGGTGTTATTTGAATAGGATGCACTCCCGGCCCAGTTTGACTCTGCATGGTTAGTCCCATCATGGTACAGGAGAATATAGGATCAATAAAATATTTGACCTCTCTGGCAGGAAATTCATAGATTAAAAGAAAAAAACTGGTCTAGTCTTGATCTAGACGTGTTTGTGGGTTATTTCCTTGACTGCCAACACTTCCTGTAAAGCCGATTAAACCACAGCTGCAGTTCTGATGAAATGCTAAACATGAATGTTTTACATTTTCACAAGAAATGCATGAGTAAATCTGTCTGTGTTGATGTTTTCATTGTGTTCTATAAAAAGAGGGTGAAAATGTAATAAACCACATGGCAGCAGTATCTGATTCAGGTGAACAGTCCCTGAAATATTTACCATTTCTTTGTTCTGGTATTCAACTTCCCCTTTTACAAAAAAATCTGACATATTCAGGCTTCAAAATAAAAAAACAAAATCAGCATTGAATGCTGGGTTGCTTTGATTTTATTATATACAGACTTCAGTTGTGCATCTTGCACATTTATAGTCGTATAAAATCTAAAATATAAAGGAAGTAGTGGTCTAAAGTTAGCTGCAGATATTCAGGACTAAATGAGGAATTAATGAAAAAGTGTCTGGTGCACAGAAGATGACATTATATATAAAGGCTTTTTACTTTGAGCCAAAATCTTCATTTAAATAATTGTAAAAGACCCACTACCACTGGAATGTAACTGGATTGAAAACACTACACTGAGTGCAGTGAGGTTTTATACAATAAAAGAGGCTTCAGTTATAAAATAGTGACAATGATCCATCCTGAAAGTGAGAATGCACATTAGGGGAAATGGTGCTATAAAGGGCAGCACCATATCTTGTGCCTCTCTACAACTTCTATATTCAACCACATAGCGTTGATATTGAGTCATAATATGAGATGCAAAGTTTAAATTCATTCATTTGATTTATTTCTATCAGATCGGGACAGAAACCTTTATGTGGAGGATTGAATGAATTAAAAATGTTGGAAAACTAAATCAGAAATTTGAAATGCAGTCTTATTATTCTGAGTTTTTTTTTTCTTTCTTCCAATCATCGAGGTTTAAATAAGCTTCCATTAGAGTGTTGTTTCTTTTTTTAATGCGTTTTTATTGTTTACTTTATCACAAAGAACCAAAACTTCAAATTTTATTCTTAAATCTGCCAGATTATATTTTTGAATCAATGCCAAATTCACATGTAAAATGACCAATTCCATGCTGGTTAATATCCCTCGTTTTGGTCTGTCCTCTGTTCCAGGCTCAGTCAATGGAAGATACTGCTGTTCCAAGATTTTTGTCAACCACCGCTGTTTCTCAGGCCCCTACCTCAACAAGGGTCGTATTGCAGAGCTACCACAGGCTGTCGGACCTGGAAAGTGCACACTGGTGCTCAAAGAGGTGGGCTAATGTTTTCAGAAAGAAACCGGTGTAATCAAAGAGTTACTTTCAAACAGAGAGGAAGGTCGACATAGATTGAGAGAGGGAAGAGGTAAAAGGAGGAGGGAGAGACAGCGATGTCTTGTTAACCACCTGCAGTTTCTCAGCAGTACCTTCATTTTAATGTGAGGAGCTGTCAATCAAAAGTGTTTACACATGTACACCGTCACTGCTGCTCAGCAAAACAGACGCTTAATTTCTCTAGAGACTGTGTTCACATGCACACACGTTTTGTACACATGTCAGATTCCAGTTTTGTCCACAATTTCTGATCTTTGCTTTCGGTTTTGTTTGGATCTTTCTGCATGTTTGTGCACAAACTTTTTTCTTTTTTTTCCCTCTGAGAACAGTTTTTTCTTATTTCATTTTGTTCTGCTTCTGCCTCCAGTTGCTGAGCATGCTGATCAACGCCGCCTACAAGCCTGGGCGAGTCCTGAAGGAGCTGCAGGAGCTGGGGGATCAGAGCTGGGACTGCCAGGAGGAGACCCTAAAAGCCAAGTAGGAGAACATGAGAGCTTATTGTCTGTGCATTTCATATCACCCACTCCAGTTTTTGGTCGTTTTCAAGCATCTTTTTCAACTTTAGAATCACAAACTCACTCTGCTCTGGATTTCATGCTCAAATGATAGTAAATCATCCAGTTTCGCATCTTTCCCTTCAGTAGGCCTCCCAGCAGATCCAAATGTTTTTCCCTCTCTCTGTTCCAACAAGCCTGTTTTGCTGCCCTCCTCTGAATTTTTTATGTTATTTTATGATGCCGCAGTGGTTTGTGTAAGGTCTGCATTTCCATCCACTGCTGGCTGCACACAGCCAAATTATTCCACAGCTTCAGGCTGCATGCTGGATGTTTTCTAATCAAAAACTGCCCTATTTTTCTGGCTGAAATGAGAGTCAGCCAGTCTGAAATACAAGTGAGTCACCTACGGTGGCCTGCAGAGTGTTTTAAAAGCTTGCCAAAGGAGTTACTTTTAATTATCTGGGACATCCAACACCTAGAGATTCAATTTACTTCTGACTGTGATGAGTAGAAGCTGCAGAAAACAATGCAGTTCAATTAATCAACTCCAGTACTGTCAGATTCCCCCCATGAGCCAATGCTGACACTGTACAGTTTTTATTCATCCATCATTTTGTACTTCTTTAGCTTAAATCAAGTTTGTTAAAGTCCTGGTGGTGTATATCTCTGATCAACGCGGATATATTATGATACCAACAGAAACTGCATCTATGTCGCTCATTTCATGGGATATTTTTCTATTTTAGTTTGTTTTTAATTATTAGAGTTTGTGCATTCGCGTATTGTTCTGATGTTTCACTTCTGTGACTTATTTTACATCTTTTACTGGATACATTAATGGAAAAAAGTAAATGATAAATTCAACAATGACTGAATTAATCTTAGCTCCTCTTTATGTCTCAAATTGCTCCACAATTGGTGCTGCTAGTTTACATTTGGATGGAGGGGCCTCCTGAAGGAATTATTGCTGCATGCTGGCAGTAGTAAAATGTAATGTTGGATATGGATTTAGCAGACATACACCAAGCCTGAACATGCTAAATTTAGATTTATAGAGAATTTTAATATGAACTTTTTTTAGGCTGCCAATGAGACAAACATGTGCCTGGAAAATATGTCAACTATTACTCTTTTTTATGCCCTCCTTCAGTATCCTTTATGCACAAAATGCAGCTAAAATGACCACTTTTCTGCAACATCCTGCTGGTTTTTAAGGTTTGAAGGTTTCCTTGGCATCAATCTGGTCTTTATTCCTTCCCAGAGATTTTTTAAATGGGATTCAGTTCAGGACTCCAGGACAATGTTAGGTTACAGATCAATACCTTAATGGAGGGTTCAGTGCTGGCCAAGGTCAAGGTTTTCTGCAGCTTGCCGAAGGGTTGTCCTCTGGTTAATGTCTTCTTTCCCAAGGATCAAACCAAAGCCATCCTGAGAAATGTGAGCTATTCTGGTGCCGATCTGTTAAGGCAAACACTTGGCCAGGCGCTGCACAAGGTACGTCTTAATGGACAGCAGCCAAGGAGGAGTCACTTCCCCAAAAAACCTCACCTGGAAAAAGAAAAATGTTTTTGTCATTAATTCTGTTGCCAGATGAGATTAAATTGGACTTAATTGAAGCCAGGAACTGTGGTTTGGGAACAAAAAGTAGATGCATATAATGTATGAGGTTACTGTTTTTCAGCCAATGGATCAGGGAAATCTGGCTACAGATAAGAGGACTACAGTAAGATACTGGAGGAAAACATCAGGTAGTTTGAAAATCTTGGACTTGGTCAACACGGGATCTTTCAACAATACAACGACCCTAAATATACAATCAAATTAGTAAAGACATGGCAAAATTGTCTATTTTGGACTCAGAGTTCAGACCTGGGGCCAGTTGAATTTAGTACCTTACGAGTGACACTTAAGAATCAGTCACTGCTTAGCTGAGGGACTCCTGTTGGGGTTTTCACAGAAAGAAAAAAGCTAAAGACCAGCTGGCTGGTCATCAGCTGTTTCCTATAACCTCACTGCACACAAGTGCAGTATATCAGTAACTTCACATGCAAAGACTCTTGTGTTTTAGTTTATCCAAAAGCATTTTGTTGTACGGTAACAGCAGCTACAATCAACACCAACAACAATAGGGACAAAAATGACATCACCGAGGCAACTCTCCTGGAAATCATCCTGCTAAATCCATACATTCATATTTAGAGTAAAGTATATAGATTATGTGTTTCTAAGAAAATAGATGGTCTTCTTATGCTGTGCTTTGATGCTTATGCATAAGCAGCCTGAAAACTGCATTCTGGGTAGTTTTTCTGACTGAGGTTGAAATATGGCACCTACAACACCAAAATGAAAAACAAACACTTTTAAGATTGCAGTGGTGCAGCCATCGCCCTCCAGAACAATGCATTATATTCTCATTTTTAAATATTATTGTTTGGTGATAGTAAAAAGTATTTTTCATTTTATCTAATATGTCTTATATAACCCAGAAGTTGCTGGTTTGCTTCCCAGACTGACAAGAAAATTGGGCTGTCCAGCTCCATTCTTAGTTGTAGGTGAGGTGGGTGTAGCCCCGTAGCAAAGCAGCCAGCCCTTGTTCCAACCATATACTTGCCCACTGCTCCACATGCCGGCTTAAATTGCTCAGTGTTTGTAGTGTATTAACATCAGATGCATATGTTCATGTGTGTGATGGCAAATATTACACATAACATCCCTCACCTCAGTCCCAGTAACACTTGGTGATTTTTACTGGGATAAAAAGTTTACTGTTTATCTTTCATAAAGAGACAAAAATCCAGTATTTGGTTGTACTTTGAGACCACCATGGAAATGTGTTTTATTATCATTTTTAAGCACATGTGAAGGTTGAAATTGTTAAATAGAAAATAAAGACGTTTGTTGTAGTGTTACAGTGAAAGATTCTTCAGTTTCCATGGAGATTATTTCTTCCCCTGCACTGACCTTAGCTTAGCTGTGACTGCTCAAACTGTTATAATCTCACAAACTCCTCCACATTTATCATTTTACAGAAATGGGAGAAAATAACAAAACCAAATTGATGATTTTATTGTTGTAATTGTAAACCAACTGAGTGCTTATTAGATATTGACTATTTCTGTTATTGGGCTGACCTTCATGTTAGATGAGCGCTTAAATCCCGACATGTGCTGTCAATCATTCAGCAAGCTGTTGGGAAGCTGAGAGTAGCCAGTGTCTCAACCTCCAGTTTAGATGGAGGATGAGGTGGTGAATGATGCTGCTGGCTGACACTTGGACATAAAACTGTTTCCCAGTATCTGAGGGAAACTGTTATGCTGTTTATGCTGCAGTTCTTTTTTCATCAAGTGGGTCGTTAATTTTTCTTTTGTGAACCAGTTTTAGAGAATTTTAAGAAATCTCTGAAATATGTTTAATAAGAGAAAATTTTAATACTTAAAGGGGAATTTTCAGGAGAATTCTTGTGGGTATTTTGTGCAACTTATTTTAACATTAAGGAATCCTGACCATAAACAGTGTTTGTGTAACTGGTCCCTGAATCCCAACCACAATCTGTCAACATGTTCACATGACGCTAGAAAAAAGAAAAGAAGAAAAACAAGCCTTCTGTAACAGCAAAGTGTTGCCATGGTCCAGATTATTCCTAGTCCTTTTTCAGTAATCAGTAGCATTCTTCATAAAAAGGTTTTATATATATATATATATATATATATATATATATATACACATACACACACACATATATAATTTGCAGCCTAACCACCTTTCCTCCTACCTCTCTGTGGAGAAATGCCCCATGATCACAATTTGGCATAAGTACAAACAAAGTTAAGGGCCAAACTTAACACACTGTAAATTTCACTAAAAAAAACTGGTTAAAATATCCGAACTGATCAGCTGAGCTCTGTTGGGACGTTTGGAAATCATCAGGAAATGTTATAAGAACCTTGACTGTGCCACCTTTAATAATAAGCAAACCATTTTTTTCAAAGGGAGGATTTTCAGATTGCTTGTTGTCGTCTCAACCAGCAGTCAAAAACTAGCATGACTTTTATTTACATTCATAAACAGAAGAAGAAAAATCACAAAATTACAAGATATTTTGTATTGTTGCTTGAAAGAAGATAAATAGAATTAAATGTTTTGGTTCTGTATTTTTTCATTCTAAGTAAATTCTAATAGCTGAAAAAAATAAACAAAAGGAGTAAAAACATGGAGCTTCTTCTGCTTCCTGAGCCAGCAAGCAGACGAGCTCACCTTGCTGACCTTAGCCATTAGGTGGGTTATTGCAGCATCGACCCTTAGCCTAACTCCACTCTCCAGGATCATTTTCATCAACTAGACGGTGTGAATTCACCCCTGCTCGGCTAAAACGGCCCACTTCACATCATTACCATTCATTGTTGAGTGCCTAGATGGATTACAGATAGTTTAATTATCCATTGTTCTCATAAATAAAAGTCTAATCACTGGCTGACAATGACACTTCACCCCTCCCTGCTCCCTCCATTTGTCCCTGTTCCCCCCAGATATAAAGGGAAAACGTATCGCTCCACCATCAGGATAGTCCGCCTGGCCGACCAGATCCCAGATTTCTGCCGCAAGGTGTGTGTGAAGCTGCAGTGCTGCCCGAACCTCTTCAGCCCCGTCCTCGTCACCGACAAGTGCCAGTTGAACTGCTCCATACAAACAAAAACCAAATACAGTGAGTGTGTAATTAAACACATCCCCCTTTGCGCCACAGCTATGAAGACGACTCAAATTAAAGCTTGTGACGCCGTGGAGTGTATAATTGCATTTGATGAGTGGCTAAGTTTTGTTTTGGGTGCATTGTTTTCAACGTCAGCAGCCTATTACTATGGGAAGAAAAGGAAGCTACCCAAGCCCACGGGAGGAGAGGAGACGGCAGAGGGAGAGCTGGCCAAGCCGACGCGCCGCAGGAAGAAGAGGAAAGCTATCTTTGTGCAGAAGAAAAGACGCTCATCAGCTGTTGACTACACTCCTGCAGGCTCCCCACAGGTTAGATAACACTTCTTTTATAACGGATGTCTTGAATGCTGCTGCTCATGTGACAGGCGTGTAATAAGTAGACAGTCATGACTGAGTCTATGAATATACACTAGCAGAACCCAAAATATTATGAAGGCAGGTGGAAGAGGAGCTTCTCAGGAAGGAAATTTAACTCCATTAAGGCAGAGGTGCAATGGTGTATGTATGCAGAAACAAATGTAGACTCACTGAAAAATAGTCTCACATTTTGCTGAGGAAGGTCTTAGTTGATGCTCAAGCCTTCTCTTTCCTGTCTCGTTTAACGAAGCTGTTACTTTTTTTTTGTTCATTTGTTTTTTAAAATCGTACGTAGAGGATCTGATGAGTTCAGTACATTAATAAGAAGACTTTTTAATCATCCAGGG
>JAOXYM010000025.1:5241220-5260367 GCA_028567055.1 Leptatherina wallacei
TAAGACAGTTTTTGTTTTTTTTGTTTTTTAAATGACATCAAGAATCCCATTTAAAACCAATATGTGTAAATAAAACCTGTAATTTATATCTTTTATCTGAACTAAAACCTTCCCACACACTCAGTGTGTTCTAACTGCACCGGGTTCATTTAGGTTTTCTTTCTGCAGGACTGAGCGGAGGGCCTGTTCCAGCCTGCTGAATAAATAATACAGGATTAGACACAAGCAGCTTGATAAAAAGCAAACGGCTTCAGTTGCAGACCGGTTAGGGGTGATGACTGATTACTGAAGTTATGGACACGTCTGATCATTTCAAACTGTCTGAATTTAATCGTCACAACTTTAAATCCGTCCATCAGCAGCTGGTGAAAAGTGTCACAGTTACATTTTAAACCAGACCACAAAGAGGATTAAAGTCCTGAGCCAACATTAAGCATCAGTTAATCATGACGACACTGTCAGTATCAGGCCACTATTTACAGCTTAACATATGCATCATTTACACAGCACTTTTCTTTCATCCTTTTATTCTATTTGAAAAGACGACCCTGCAGCCCGGATTTTTCCACTGTACTCTGACTCCACTCTTTTTCTAATAATCTTTTAATCAATTATTTGGCTTATAAAACATCACTAAACTGTGAAAACTCACTGAATTAATCACATTTATATTACTCTGAGATCACTGATGCATTCAGAAAATGATCCAAACATTCTGATGCCTGAGTGGCTTCATCTCCTTTAACAGGCTGCTTGTGTTTACACAGCAACCTGCAAACACTTCAACCCCAAAAGTAACATTTATTTCAAACTTTAAGATTAGAAAAAAATGTGAGAACTGCTACAATATCTACCTAAACATCAAACTCTGAACTGTGTGAAGTGGAAGAGTACACATGAGGAGGGGATCATCTCGTTTGTAAAGGAAAGAAAAGATTCAGCGAGTCCAGATAAATCCCCGTGGACAAGAGGCAAGGCTGAACAGCTGCCACATTCAAACCTTCAGGCTGCATGAAAACAGGCACGACTGTCGCGGAGATCCGTGGACGGGCTCAGACACCTCGAAAAAAACCAGCGTTACTGATCACGGTTAATCAAATGGAAGCTAAAACTCTCTCATGCTAAGAAAAAACAAAACAAACAAGATCCAGATAGAGAAGCATTCAAGGTTCCGGTTAGTCAAGAGTTCAGCAAGCAGGAGATGAAATGACCTCAGAAAGGCAGAAATTTAAAGATAACACTCCTTTCAACGTTTTTAGCCATATCAGTGTATTATTTTTGTTTTGTACGCTCTTAAAAGTAAAATAAATAAATAAATAAAGGAGAGAGCAGCACTCTCTCTCAGGCCTTAACTAGACTGTCAGGGTTACAGCTTGGTCCCAGTGGTCAGGAAAGGCCAGGTGATGTACATTTCAAGGCTTAATATATACTCAGACTCCTCTCAGGAGTTGTCTTGAACTCTGAAAATGAAGCTTGTTGAGGCCCACAAAGCAGGAGAAGGCTACAAGAAGACAGCAAAGTGTTTTCAGGGAGCCGTTTCCTCAGTTTGTCATGTCATTAAGAAACAGGAAGAAGGGACGTTGAGATCAAATCTGGAAGACCAAGAAAGATTTCAGAGAGGACTGCTGGTAGGATTGCTAGAGAAGTAATTAGAAACCCTCGTCTGCCGGCAGAAGACCTTCAGGAGGATTTTGCACAGATGTGGCTGTTATGGAGGAGTTAGCAGAAGAGAACTTCTTCATCCTCACCACTAAATTCAGCATCAGAAGTTTGCAAAAGAACATCTAAACAAGCCTGATGTGTTTTATAAAGTCCTGTGGACCATGAGGTTAAAGTAGCTGCAGCGCAAAGGTACGTTTGGAGAAAAAAGGGCCCAGAATTTGATGAAAAGACCACCTTGTCCATATTTGACCTTTGAAAGGAAGAAAATCCCTCAAACAAAAAGGATGCTACTAGAAACTAACCATGCAGGGTTCCCAAACTTTTGCTTCAGAACTTTTTCCCTTTCCTGTCGAATCTCAAATGTAAAAGATGAAAATAGAAAATAAACTATGTTATGTGGCACAGAGGAGCTCAGCTCCTGGTTCAATTCCTCCTGCCAGACCAGACTGGACTCTGTGCAGCAGGACTAAATCTGAGCCCTGGTTTGATGAGGAAACTCCTGCAGTTAGACGGTAGTAGGTGGAAGAAGGACATAATCCTTAAAGACTGTTGACACGTGTCGTTATCAGGACACGGTTAAGGAGACTAAAAGAAAATATGTGGCAAACATTATTGTGTCTAATTGTCAGAACCATTGACCCGGTTCTTAATGCTCCACAGCCTCTCAGCTTGGAGGCATCTTCTGAGAAGCAATAGCTTCCTGCACTTTTTTATTCATAAGGTCGCTACCATATTAAGCCAGCAGGCTCTCCCCATGACGTTGTCCCTCCTGGTTTGTTAAAAAAAACATTCTCAACAGTAGTCTGTCCTTTAATATTTTTATTCTTTTTAAAATTTTCATGTTTTTAAACTGTTTAAAAAGCACTAAACAATTCTTTCATTATTTATTTCCCTGTTAATTGTTTTTATTTCCTTCTGTTGCTTTGTTATTATTGTACAGCACTTTGTTTCCGCTGTGGTTGTTTAAAGGGCTTTACAAATAAAGTTGAGTAGAGATAATTTCATAGATCATGTAAATAAAAGGAGTATATGTCTGTTTTTCTTCAAGGTTTTCTAAACAAACAGCAGATACACCGTGGTATAGGCCGAGAACAGGAGCCAATAAACAGAGCATGAACTCCATCAGTCAATCACTTTTTAGTCTGTTTCATTCAGCTGGTATTCATGGGTGAATAAAAATGATGAAACATGATCATAATTATCTGAAATAACTGCAAATATCCTGTTAAGTGATAATTATGACCGGATAGAAGCTGCATGCTCAAGGATAAAAAGGAGAGGGACCCCCCCCCCCTGTCTTATTATAATTGTTATGGAAGTACATATTAGTGCACATGGGATCAGTACCTTGCACATATTCTGAATGGGTTCTGGAGCAACATATGCAGCCATTAGGACATGTGCACAAATCTTAAGCCACGTCTTATTTCTTTATACGTTCCCAGGACAACAGGACATAAAGAGCAAAAACATGCAAAATAAAAATGGAAATACAAAAAAAAAGGCACAATTCTATTGAATGAAATGAAAATGAAATGAAATGAAAAATACTTTATTTATCTCTCTTAGAGGGAAATTGTTGTTGTAGCAGAGTTTTTTTTCTATTCTATCTATTCTGAAATTCAAT
Source organism: Leptatherina wallacei (assembly GCA_028567055.1). Lineage (NCBI taxonomy): Eukaryota > Metazoa > Chordata > Actinopteri > Atheriniformes > Atherinidae > Leptatherina > Leptatherina wallacei. Next base: position 5,244,510 of record JAOXYM010000025.1, read on the forward strand.
ATTCAGTATGAAGAGCTTTACTCTTCATCACAGTCTGAATCCTCTTAGACAAGCTTTCTTTTCATTTGTTCTCTTAGGTCAACATGATCCCACACTGCTTCAATAACGTTGAGGTCGGGGCTCTGGGGAGGATTCATCCCTCCATCAGACCTGTTCCTGATTTTCTGTTCAGTTCATGTCCTTTGACAAACCACGTCCTTTTCTCCCTGTTTTGCCTCCTAAAGAAAAACGTTTTCATGAAGACCGTTTCTGATGAGGCCGTTGGATCAACAGAAGGTCCAGGTGTATCTCTCAGGTCCTGTTTCAGCTCTTTGGCAGATACATCACTTCCAGATACTGTTCATTTACTGTAGGTTGGTTTTTAGGCCTGACTCTTCTTTTATCCTCCATTTGTAGTTTCAGCAAATGTTTTAAGGACACCCTGCACGTCGTGCTGAGATATGCAGTTTTTTGGGAATTATCTTATTGCTGCATCCTGTCAAATTGTGTTATCTTTGCTATTTGTTGTAGATGCAGCTATAGATCCAATTTAAAATAGTCTTTTTAGTCTTATTTCTAAACATAGGTTCATTCCTTGGGTGAGGTGCCTTGTTTATGTTTTAATTATTCTTTGGTCAGTGTTAAGTGGTTTAAAAGAATAAACAAATGAATATTCCTCATAGAAAAGTCAGGTACAAAACCTGGACTGAAAAGGAGTAAAAAGTGTTCAAAAGAAAAACTATGAAAGACTTCCAGAAGAAGGTCAAGACCACTTGAAACGATTCCAACACAGCCTGGCTTTACTGGAAGCCAATTGTAAAGAAATGAAGGGTGGCTCAAGAATTTTGCACAGTGCTGTGGCGTTTAAATCATTTATAAAATCATTACTTTTTATTATTCACATTTTAAATCAAACCTTTAATGATATTGAATTATCAGTTTCAGCACAGTGATGAAACCATATTAATGCTCTCTAAAGGAAAGAAATATATTAGTTCATCAAACAACATTATTCTGTATGTTTAAGTTGATGGGGCCATCAGGGAAGTGCTTTATTGGGAGAACTAACCGTGGAGGCCGAATGAAGGCAATTACTCCCTTTGGTACATGCTGATGGCGGCTGTTTCACGTCGCACAATTGGGCGTAATTTTGTGTTCGTCATGCGTGCAGCACGTGACCCGATACTCATCTTCACAGATGTCTGTTTAGCATCAACCAGCAGAGTTTCATATGATTCGTGTTGGGAGTCGTGCCTCGCCATCTTTCTGTACGGCTGCAGCTCAAATCCTTTCACACACACACACACACACACACACACACACACACACACACGTACACACAGTGCTTTCCCAACTGTGACACTTTGTATTGAGTCATTCTGAAAATGCTGCTGCCTTATACTGTTGCCTGGCAACCTCGTATCAAACGTCTGCTTTGCATGATTGCCTGCCCCCCCCCCCCCCGTATGTGAATACAAAGTGAGTCTTGATAGCAGAGGAGTAAACAGACATTTGAGTTAAAGAGGAGCTCTGAATGAGAGCAGACAGAAAGTTGATGTTTCATGTTCAGCTGCTGTGGTTTTAATAGTTCCACTTAAAGGTGCCGCCACATGGAAAAGTTCAACTGTACCGACAGAGGATCACATCTAGGCAGTCACTCTGCCTGAATAACAGATCAAATCTTTTCCTTTGATACAAAAACACTCCATAACTGAAACAATTCAGATGTTAATGATCCATGTTTTCATTTACCCCCCCCCCCCCCTACCTTTTTGGATAATTCAGAAAGGCCCTAAGGTGTAAAATTCATCTACAAGACCAGAGACAAAAAAGAAAAAAATTGCAGCACTATGCTACTGTTCAATATTGAAGCCATATTGGAAACATGATTGCCATACAACTGATTAACTTCTTCATCATGAGAGCCTCCTGTGCAGCAGGCAGCATGAGATGCATGCATATAGAGGATCTTTGCACACACTAGAAAGCACAAATCCTAATAAACAGCATGCCAAGATCCCAGGGAGAAACTCAGCTAGAAGACTCGACCTAGAATCCAAAGCAAACAATTATATGTGAAGGTAACAAAAACATGAGAACTTCTCATTTCTCCATTTAAAGCAAACCACACAAACAAGGTGTCGTATGAAAGCAGAGACTCTGCTGGTTACAATGTCTGTCTCATCACTGTGGGGGGGGGAAATAACTGGGAGCTAACAGCCGAAGAGTAGCAAACAAAAGGTTTCATAGTGAAGCATTCATGGAGTTTCTAAGGTGAATTTTGGGGCAATCCCTCGATTCTCCTGACTCGATTAAAGAGGTATCGATTATCAACATCACCCGAGATATTTACCCATGTAACACCTCTGTTAACCCCTTAAAATCCTGCAACCTTTTTTACCTAAAACAGGTTTTTATGGATAAAAGACTTGTTGTGGACCAACTATTTTACTGGACCCTTGCTGATGTAACAGGACTGTTTTTGTTGCAGTATCATCTGCTACTGGAGTACACTATGGCTTCAAAGGTACATTGCATGTGTGACCGGTCTGAAATAAGTGTTTATTGAATCTACAGTGATGAGGAGCTATGATATGGCAAAGAACAAAGGAAACCAAGCAGAAGATAAATTTAGGGAATAATGAAAAAATAAGGAGCAGGTGTGCACGAGAGGAAGGTAGTATAAACACAACATAAGGGGAAAACTTGAACAAAATAAATCAGGAAGTAAAACTAACTACAATAAAATATTAAACCAAAGATTACAGAAAACAACAAGAGCTGAAACAGAAATCTGAAGTAACTAAAGTAAAACCCACAGATCATCTCGGAACAGCTGTTGCTGGGATGGACTTCAGACACCCTGTGAAAATGGATATTAATCTAATATCATTACAAATAATATTTACTATGTTTATATTAACCTTGTATATTTAATATACTATTTCTGTCTTTGTGTTAATATTCTTTATTTTTGTGTAAATTAAATTAAATTAAATCCTTCATTAATCTAAGGAGAGAAAAGACAAAATTGTCATAATTCAATAAATATTGATCAACATATATTTAAATAAAAATGTAAATAAATAAAATGAACTTCATAAAAAGTTAGTTTGGTGATGACGACGTCGTTGGGGAACTGGTTTCCCACCATGATGAGTCAGCCTATGGGAGAGAGGTCTGGTGCAGAGAGAAGCATTTCCTGTTGAATTCAATGAAACTAAAGAAATGATAGAGGTCCTCAGGGGAGGCAGTAGAGGGACATTACGAGATACCAGAGAATGAGCACCTGACAGAACCCGTCCTGGTCTCAGCACATCAGGATTATTGTGAAGGCAGGCAGACAGCATCTGAAACGCTTCAGACTTTAAGTTTTCATTCAAGGTCCTCAGGAACCGTTACACATGCACCACTGAGAGCATCTTGTGTGGGAGCATCACTACCTGGGTGGCAAACTGCACGAGACAAGATGATGCTTAAAAGAATGGTCCGTTCAGCTGAGCAGAACAACAGAACCATCATTCCCAAATTTAACACAAGAACTACCCCTTTTTGTTTTGCTTTGATATGTTTTTCTTGTAAGTATATTATCTTTATTTTGTGTGTTTATTTCTTCATTGGTTGGAGGCACATAAACACATTGCACTGCACTATTCTGCGCATGTGACAAATAAAGCCGACCTCTCTATCTAATTCTTCATCTAACTCTGTAACTATCTAACTCTCTATCTATTCTCTATCTAATCAACAAGAGCTCTTCGATCCAAAGACTCAGGTCAGCTAGTCCAGACTAGAGTCCAGACTAAACATGGAGAAGCAGCTTTTAGCTGTTATGCTGCAAACAAGTGGAACAAACTGCCAGTAGAGATTAAACTTTCACCAAATGTAGAAACTTTTACATCCAGGTTAAAAACATTTCTGTTCTCATGCATCTATGCATGAAACCCGCTGGTAACTTTGAACTTATCTTACTTTTAATCAAGTCAATTTGTGATTTTTTTTAAAAATGAATCTATAATTTATCTTTTTAATGATTTTATTGTGGTTTTTGCTATTTGTTGCTGCCTTTTACTACTTATTAATGCTTCCTTTACACTATCTGTAATACTTTTAATGTTTTATGTAAAGCAATTTAAATTGTTTTCAACAGGAAATGTGCTGTACAAAAAATAAACATGCCTTGTCTTGTCTAATTGATAATCATTTAACTAAAAATCCTTTTTAACTTGCAAGGATTGCGTTTCTGTATCTGATCCTAATGCTCAGGGACAAATAAAGGATTATTCTGTTCTGTCCCACTCTAACCACCAGTGCCACACCCTTTATCTGTGAATGTGGATTACAGGGCACCAAAGCACGATACTTGTGTTTGATTCTGGATGATACATCATCAAAAGAAGCATAAAACTCAGCCTGTAAGCTAAATGTTTGTCATAAAAACAATAAACAGGCAGACAAGCGACGATCATGACGCAGTGAGGTCTGCAACATGGTCCTCCTCAGTTGAGGTTGCTGGTTTTCTAAACTGGGAAAGTGTCTATCGCCCCCCCCCCTCCTACATGTCAAACCCACAGCTGAATGGAACAAACTGGCGCCCTATGTTTCTGTGGGCTGCCTGTCAGTCTGGGTAATGTAGGAAGTCACAAACTGTATCTAAATTAATGCGGCGCAGGTACACCAAAAGTGTGAATGACTGTATGATGTTTTCTGTTGTTCCCTGCAGGAACCCTGTCCCGCTGCAGAGTCACAGAAACTCAGTAAAAACCGGCTCAAGCTACACAGCAGAGCTGTGATCGGATCATTAGCCTGGAGCAGCTCAGTGAAGAGCTGGAAGGAGTGGTGTGGGTGGGTGAGGGGAAAAAGGTGGGAGATGGAGGTTCGAGAGTGAGAGGAGGGGCACACCGCAGGACAAATGAGGAGGAGGAACATAAGGTGGCTGGTGGTTGGAAAGGAGAACAATACAGAGCGTTCTGATGGGGGGATCAGTTCCAAGATGCTAAATATTCTAATGACTGCTGGTTAAATGATTTGCATAAAATACTGAAACTATTTCTAAAATATGCAGTTTTAACTGTTAAATAACTTATTATATTAGTATATTTATCCTTTTTTCTTCATACTAGCTTATTCAAACTGAAAAAAGGTAACTCGTCATAAAAAGAACAGTGTCTCTTCCTTTAAGACGTCCCTATAATATGATGCAAGTTTGTCATCCAATCTATTGGCACAGCAAAGTTTTCCTTTTTGCAAAACATCCTTCAGGTTAAATTGTGTCAAACCTGTGCTGCCTCCTCAAAATTAACTCTTTAATCCAAGAACAAATGGAGTTTTGGGTAAATTGAAAATAAATTGCAGTTTTTTTCCTATTATGGCAGCTTTGACGTGGATATTTAGCGGCAGCGACAGACAATTGTTTTTAAAATCAAAACATGCATAGGACAAATGATGTTAGGCTTGGCTACATGATAATCTGTGGCCAGTAAAAAAAATATTTCCTATCATTGAAAATCCTCGGGACTCCTAAAGAAATAAGCAAACCTGAACACAACAGTCCACACACAGATAAGAGGGAAGAGTAATAATACATCACGATGATTGAAGTCTCAACAGATAAACTGTCACATTTTCCTACTTTTACAGGAAAAGTGATGCAGCCACAGACTGAAATGTTGCAGTCTCACAATAAAAACCAAAACATTGCACAGTGTCAAAGATTTCTTTATTATTTCCCTACAGAAACACAGCTGGGTTTCTGTAGGGAAATGATTATTAATTATTTCATACTCGATATAAATATTGATTATTGTAATAATTTTGTATTATGGGTTTTTTTCTTCACGTGCAAGTATCTGATGTGTTTGTGTCTGTGTGGGTTTCTCTGTATCTGGGGGATCTGAGGAAGTTTTGGGATCTAGGTTGGGTGGTTTGGGTGGAAACCGGGAATTGTTTCTCTTTTTGGGGGGATTTTGTGATTTATCTTGGTAGCTGTTAAGTGTCTGGGTCCCCGTTTCATAAGCCACAGATAGCTTCTGGGGAGTCCCATTTTTACTAAATGTATTTTGATTAAATGTCTTTTATTATCTAAATTGATTAGTAAAACAAAGAAAGAAAATTTCATACAATTCCAGACACATTTAGCATCTTGCTACATCTCATTAGACAAAGGCATTAATGCAACATGATTGCCCCCCTTCCAACATGTCGATTAGTCTGACAGCATGTCAATGTCCCACGTTTAGCTTGCATACATGGCAAAGTATGGATTTGACTCCACTAATTTGGTTGCAAACCCTTATAAAGATGGAAGGTGCGGTTGTCAGAGGTGTAAGCCTGCAAACTCAAATGTTAGAGTCGGGATCAAGACTGAGTCCTTTCAATTTCCTCTCCCGTATCTTCAGCTAAGTTAATGCTCATCGTTCTCAACCTGGTGGACAGCAGAAGGTTCGGTGGATTTTCATTCATTTGTGCACCTCCTGATTTAACAGCTTCTCAAAGATCAGGGAGAGATGGAAGGAGCCATCAAAGCCAAATAAGCATTAGGTTTGGATTTGACATCATGGTTTAATTAAAAACACAGTTAGGGGTTACACATTCTACGTTTTATGATCCATAACTCCCGTCATGTTACATGTTTGTTTCTCTATGGGAACTAAGCAAAAGTGTAGAATTTTGACGTTTCGTTATACAGACAAAAAAGTTTATTTTCTGATAAGATTGAGCTCAGGATTCAATTTAAGCTGAGAAAATTTAATTTTATAGCCCAAAAACCCATTAAATGTACAACCTTAACTCGTAACTGTTTTTATTGAATAAACTGGATGAAACTTGAGGAACAGTGAACCTGTATGGACAGGGATGTCACAGATGATACATAATGTGGGTTTTATACAAAGAGGAGAAAAAATATTACACTGAATATTCATTTTGGGAAATCAAAATGGCCAGAATGGGTGAGCATATTTAAAACATGCATGAAAATAAGGCTGAAACTATTTAATCCTTCCACATTAACATCACTAACATTTCTTATCAATGCCAAACAATTAAAGTAGAACTTTTTTCATTAATAAGAAATAAAATCAGCTAATTAAATATTAAACTGGAAGCAAGTTAGTTAGAGAACATGACAATCATCTGCATTAACAACATCTAAAGAATGGATCAAATTGAGGAAAATTATTCTTGGATTTTTATTTACTCTCATCCATTATTTTCTCATCAAGCTGTTGCTTTTTAGAAAAACCTGACAGAGGCTTTCAGATTTATTAAAACCTGTCACAGCAAAGCTAGCCTTGTCAAAACACTTGTCAGAGTAATTAAACTCGACACAACCTCAGGTGTCAACACACTGACAGAGCAAATCAAAATTAATGAATCCCCACACTCAAGAAAGATCGCCTTCATCACCTGTGAGATTACACCGATGAAGTTTGATACGGATCATCCACCATATGAGGGTTTCATAAAAACAAGATCAACCAGAAAACAGCAGACTACAGACTGTCTGAAGACAACTCCATTGATCAGTTGGACCAAAAGGAGGACATGATGCCAAATACAGTGGGATGCAATTGTCTGGGAAAGTTTGTCTCTGTCAAAATGACTGAGTGGAAGATGAACTGATCTACTGAATGTTTGTTTTATTTGAACTATTTTCCTTAAAATAAAAACAGTTATTTAAATGTCAAAGTAGTGATGTTTTAGCTATGACAGTTTCTGAACATTTGACCTGAGACATAATGGGCAGAAAATTCAAGTATTTTAAATATGAAGTCTTTATTTAGCCCAGGGATGTCCAAAGTTGGTCCTCGAGGGCCGCTGTCCAGCATATGAAGTTCTGCACAATGACTCATTAATATGAGTCAGGTGTATTGAAGCAGGGAGACAATGAAAACCTGCAGGATCATGGCCCTCGAGGACTGGAGCTGGACACCCCTGATTTAGCCCTGAACCAAAATGTAAAAAAAAAACAGAACAATAAATAAATAGTTTGCACCCCAAAACAAGCAGCTTTCCTTCTATGAACAAATATTTCTACTTGATGATTCAGATTATTAATGTAAAGATGTTTTATCTTATGGCTCTGTAATGTGACCACTGTCATCCCTGCAGCGTATGAGCGTGCTAGGTGTTGGACAGGAACATAATCATTTCCTTATGACCCCCCCAGATAATGTCTTGCACCCCCCATCACCACCACAGTAAACGTGAATGTTCAGCATGTGAAAAATAGATCCACTACATGAAGGTACAAGTACTGTGCACATGTGCGTTTGTGTGTGGATGTGGGGGTAGCAGAGGTGTATGGTTAACCATAGACTGAGCTCTTTCTGTCTCTTTCACACACAAACCATCACTTGCATTGCACTGCAGACTTGAAATCTAGGTCAAACTAACAGACACACACATGCAGCATCTAAAGGCTCGGCAGAGGGAACAAATGGACGTGATGAAGACGAGACCCGATCTGTCACTTCACCACTGAGCTGCCTCTGCTCACCAAACCCTCTCTCTCTAAACACAGTTTCATCAGTATTTCAGGGCTCAGAAAAGTTGCTTTTCTGTTGTTGTTGCTGCTGTTGTTGCTGAGGTGTTGCAATTTTCTCCTCTGTTGGAGCCAGTTTCTGTCAACCTGCCGGGTCTCTTTGTTGACTTGATGTCTTGTGACACCAGAGAGAAAATGTGAGAACTTGCTGCACTGAGCTGTTGGTTTCATGTGTGAGCTGATCTTCCAGATGATAACCAAAAAGGAAATCATGTCTGTAAGTTGGGGATCAGGTCTAAATTAGTGATCATCAGTTTTCTGCTATATGAGAACACCAAAGCGTCAGCTTTAACTGAACTTGTATATTCCTGGAGCTCAACTATAGTAAAGTTTCTTTAAGATATTGTGATGATAATGGGAAAACTGTAAAGGAAGAATAACCTGCAAAATGCATTATACATGCATCCCTAGTTTGTGCATTACAAACTAAATGGAAATGCCATGAATTTGTTTATAAAAATGAAAAACACACTAAAGAAATATAATTACTTGATTCAGAAAAGCTGTAGTTTTGGCAGAGAAAGGTTTTTTTTTGTTGTGTTTGTTTTAATCTTAAGTCTGCCTGAGCTCTGCAATAATACTTTAGAGGATGTTTCATGGCTGACTTTGTTCTTGTCAGCTTTACTGCGCTCTCATTGTGGAACTGGCCCTTTCTGCACAGCTTAAATACATCTCCCAAAGCAAAATGATGAAGTTTTAATGGCTCAACAAATAAAACTTTCAGAAGACTGTTTAATGTTAGTTGCACTAAATGTCAAACACATTTTAAATGCTTTAAATTTGTGCTTAGATTTATAATGAAGAGTCAAAACTGTAAAATTACCACTGACTTGATAGCCCATTAAAATCATAACAGGCCTGTTTTGCATTGTGCAGAGGTGGCCACAATTTTGTCTAAATCTTTACCACTGATTCATACAACACAAACTAATCTGCAGGATTTATCGAGTTTTTATTCAGAATTTTCCCTCAGAGATGCAAATTTCTCTGCTTTACAGATAATCTGACCCCTAAAGCTTTATCCCAAGTCAGCAGCTGAACATCTTTAGTAAAATGCTGCAGAGGACTCGGAAAATTAAAAGAATAGGTGCTAATGAAGCAGGGGGAGGATTGCAAGAAAGAAGCTGTTTTCTAAATTTGTGATGGAATAAAAAAAAGAGAGTAAATGGAAATTGTGGCAGTCAAGTTCAAGCCTAAAAGTAAGAGCTGCTGATAGAAAAGCAAATTCAACTCCTGCTTGACAATAAAAAAACCTTCAGGGGTATTTGGGGGAATGTGAAGCAGTGACCTTCCAGAAAGATTAATGAAATGCATAGTTCTTGTGGTGCAACATGTAGTGCTGGCTTTCCTTTGTCATCACTGTCCCTGAACATAAATATGTGGCTTTTCCTCCAAGAATGGAGGAAATCAACTGAAGATGACACTTGGCTTCTACACTACAACAGGTTCTAAGCATGCAGGATGTCCAAACTTTTATTTTCATTTTCTGTTATGTTGAAGTTGTTCAAGACAAAAATGAAAAGGCAGGATGAAAAGATGCTCTGCAAATGGAGCCAACATCCATGTCCAGAAGCTTTAAGTCCTTGTTGCAACAGGGTCAGGTTTGAGTCCCAACAACTAGAACTTTGCTGCATGTCTTCCCCTTGTGTCTCTCCACAAACCATTAACCAGATTACCTTGAGCTATTTACAGTAATAAAAATGTTGACCGAGTTACCCGAATCGTTGCATGGCACTATGAGTTTATTGGAGTACCTCTAAACTAGAATCTCCCATGCAATCCCTCTAAACCTGGCCTACATCCAGAGAGATATATTCCAAAATGGACCCAGAAATTCCACGCCCACTAGCAGCAGCAACAGTGTATTTTTGTGAATATTTAGTATCCATTACTACCAACAGGATGCAAACTTGTGTACATTGTATCCTGTGGGAATAATCCATCTTTTCTTCTAATGAATTGCACTGAAAGATGCATATACCCCCTGCATCCACAGATCACAATCTGTATCCAGCAAGGCATGTCTCATAAATTATGCGCTCCCTGGGCTTTTGATAAGCTAATAGACGCCTGAGTGGGAGCAAATTGATGCTGCGCTCAAGTGATTCAGACACAGAGACACGATTCAATATTGATTAATGTTTAGCGAGGACTGAACGGTGGCCTATCTTGAACATCGCACCTCTGTTTATACGACAGAGCAGTTTCCTCTCTATTGTTCATTATTCATCAGTCATCTGGGCGGCCTGTGGGACTCCCTCCCATCTGCTCCGGCTCCATTTCCATATGCCAGGCATACATCTGATATGTGGAGAGACAGTGAAAGGGAAGCGGAGGAGGGTGAAAATGCACCTCTTTTTGCTCTCTTCATTTCTCTTTCAAAAGGTAATGCATTCATTGATGTTATTACTGGGGGGACTGATGAAATGATAAAAATGGAAATAAACAGGAGCAGAGGAGAGGGACACAACACGACCAGTGTGGGAAGAAAGAAGTGTGTTGGAGTGTTGTGGGTGGGAGGGAATGAAAGAAAAAAAAGAGAGAGATGTATAATTAGCCAAGTTTGGTCGAGCAGTCTGCCCACATGGAAAATCACACTGAATAATTTGGCACAGGAAAATTAAAAATATCTTCTTGTTTTGCCATTTCCACTGTTTTTTTTAAATCATTTATTAAATACTTCACTGCTTTTTTTAAGTTTGCACAGTAATGTTAGTAAGAAAGTTTCACTGTTTTTCACTTCATAGGTTTTACATATTTGGACATTTTTAAAAAAAACATCTTATTTAAAGAATTACTCTGTAATATTACACTGTCATGTATTTAGCAGAAACTGAGCAAAAATGCAAAAGCAGTGTGTGAAAAAGTAAGAATTTCCTTCCTGCTGCTATTGGAATTAAGAGGGCAAGTAGAAGCAAGTAAATCAAATGCACTTGATTAGTTACTCATCAGAAAGTTTGAGCACCTGATAAAAGCAGACAGCAGTTTGATGGTCTGGATCATTCAGCTGCGGTAAGAAAAACCAAGGAGGAAAGACATCAGCATGAGTCTACAGGCCTCAGTTAGCTTGTTAAATGCCAAAGTTAATTATTATACAATTAGGCCAAATTCACAGTCAGTAAAAAAAAAAAAGGCCCGGATGTGACTTTTTTGACCAAATCCAACCGAAGCAACTTTCACATGTGGTCCTGAATCAGATACATATCAGTTGTTTTCCAAAGCAATCTCAGTCTGAACAGTCACGATGCATTTCATCCGATTTTTAGGTCATAGAAGTGAGACAGACGTCATAATCCTGCACTAGAGGATGCAGGATATAGGGCAAGGTCGAATACGAACAATGGATGAAACAATGTTATATCACAACTTTGTTGGTTCTGAAAGCACATGAACATAAAAATAAAAATCATGCACACACGGCTGTGTAGCCACCATATTCACTTCCATAAAAAGCATGTGACAAGTCGTCTTCTGCATACTCGGGTCACTTCAGGGCCGTTGACCGTTCATGATGATGTATGCATTAAATCATAATGTGAACGTAGCCTTAGAAAAAGTCTGAACAAATATGGCTTGTTTGGAAGGGTTGCGAGTAGAAATCTTCCCAGTAAAACATGACAGCATAGCTAAGGTTTGCAAGGAAGGTTTACTTCTGGAACAATGTCTTTTGGAGAGAGACCAAAGTGGAGATAGGTGGTTATAACGCATGCCATGATATTTGGTCCCAAATACATCATACCAATCAAGCACAGTGGTGGAGGGCTGATGAACTCCTCTGTACACCAAAGTATTCGAGTCAAATGTGAGGCCATCTGTCTGAAAGCTAAAGCTTGGCAGAAATCGGCTCATGCACCAGGATAATGATTCAAAACACATCCGTAAATCATCAACAGAATGGCTGAAAAAGAACAGAATCAAGGTGTTGCAATGGTCCCGTCAAAGTCCAAACTGACTGAAATGCTGTGGTGGGACCTTAAGAGAACAACGCAGAAACAAATGCTGCAAACCTCAATGAGCTGAAGCAACATTGTAAAGAAAAAAGGTCCAAACTTTCTCCACAACCATGTGAAAAAAGTTCTTGTACTGAATCATGTGGTTTAGCTTTTGAAAATCACTTCTTCATTTTGTTTTTTGTTAAATAAAAAATGATCCGTTTGCTGTTGTCACACCAGTTTATATCCAATTTATCTAGAAGGACACAAAAATCTCCTGATGGCGCACAAAAAAGTCGAGGCCTCAATCTGGTCGTTACATATTTGCACATTTCTGACAGAATACACCCCCAGGATAAGATTCCCCTCTGCTCCCGTGTAATATTGATCTGTGTAATATGTGGAGTGTATAATCAATCAGTCTAAGTCACATCCATCAATTCAGATGTGAGCACCATTGACTGACAGCACATTTTTAATCAAAGACCAGAATGAATCCAGCGACAGTGCTGCTTTCACTGAACAGAAGTTCCTCACAAAGGGGCATAAAAAATAAAGTCATAGAGTCACATTTCCAGAAAATATTCAAAGAAAGTGTAAATAAATCTTTGAGTGTTCAGATAAATAATCTGTTTAATCCAATTATGAATCATATCATAATGCTTTTTTTATTAATTGAATAATACGCAATGGTGGAATAAACCCATTAAGCGAATCATAAATTTGTTTTCAGTCTTTCATGCAACGTCTTTTTCAAACAGTTCTTTGGGCGAATCAGATTTTTATTTATAACAATAATTATAACAATAACAACCATAATCATTTATTCTATTTACTTATTCATTTAAATTGTTTTCTAAGTAGTGAAGAAACAACAGTGATGATGGGTTTGTAGATGGCTGAACAAACACTATAGACCCTCACTGAAGACCTGAGAGCAACTGAGATGATTAAAGGTACGGTGTGTAATAATCACTGACATCTAGTGCTGAAGATGGGCATAGAAATGACTTCAAATACCAAACACAGCTGTGAAGGAGCTGTGGTGGAAATTCTTCCAGATAAACACGTTTTCATCTGTGAGTGGATCCAGTGGCCACAGGTGCAGAGATGACCGGCTACAGGTAACAACTTCAGCATTGTGTACATGTGTACCGTCTTCTTCTATGGTCCTTTTAAGGTGTTCCTTATCCCAATCAGTGCTCAAACAAAGCTGGGACTGCAGTATTAAAGTTCAGAGGGTTCTTACGTCATACACAGCACAACAAGCTATTTCTTCTTCCTAATTTGTGCAGCGATTGGATAAAAACACTGTGGTACATTATCACAGTCAGATGGATGTTCGAGCGTGACTCAGGTCGTTGGACTTTCACTTGTGTGAACAGAACTAACACATTTAATGGTGTTTAAGTACTCAACTCAACTTTATTTATAAAGCCCTTAAAAACATCCACAGCTGAAACAAAGTGCTGGACATAATTAAACAAAGCAACACAGGGAATTAAAAGTAAGATTGTGTTTTGAAAACAGACAAAAAGGCAATAATATCTGTATAAAAACTGGATACTTTTCTACTTCTATTTCCTGTGTCTTGCTGTGAAACACTCTGATTTTAATCTATGAAAAGTGTCGTATAAATCAATTTTACTCACAATCAGTCAGAAGGTGCACAGAGTGCTTTACAGAGCGTAAATGCAACAGACAATAAAATCAGTTAAAAGCAACACCACTCTCCCCACCAGCAGCCGGCCAAGAATAAAACTTACACCGGCCCCAGTGTGGATGAGCGACAACGTGACGTCCTTACAGCACGTCAGCTGGGGTTTTATTTCCACTTCTGAGACACAGCTTAAAGCACTGAGATAATACTTACCCTCAAACCTATCGAGGCACTTAATGACTGATCATGAGTAATTTAATCTGTCAGTATATGTTTCTCAGCTGCTGGCAGGTTCTGCACTGCTGCATCCCCCACTCACTTCCTATCTCCAAGCACCACAACCAGATTACCCGCAAAGGTCGCGGTCTTAGGGATTTTTGCATCTGCTTAAAGTAGAATATGAAAATATTTCACAATTTGAAGATATTTACACTTGAACAGCAAATCCTCAGCCCAGGTTTCCATGACAATAAACACTTTTTGAAAGACGTGTGTACATTAGAGACAGAAATATTTCATGGTGACCCTTCGTTGGACCAACAACCATCGATCGTGTTGTCAGGTTTAAGCTCTATACATACACAGCAGTAAATGAACCTGTCTTCAACAATTACAGAAGAAAACAGAGGAAGAGGAGGAGTGAGGATGAGAGGGGGAGTCTATGAAAGCGGAAAAACAGGTCAAAGAAGAGGCCGAGGTCGAGGTAGAGTAAGACTAGGGAGGACACGTATGGACTGTCTTGAGTTTACGGAAAGTAACACAGTAAATCATATTTCCATCGGTCAGCAGAACTGGTCTCATTTGGCATTTTGTGATTTTATTTTTCTACTTTCTCTTTGTACTTTAATCATCACAGAAGGAGGAATACCAAAAGAGTTTAGCTGGAACAGTCCAGTGCAAACTGCACATTTCTTTATATTTAGAAAGGCAGCTCACTCAAAGGATGAACCTGTCCTGTGTCTACATATCAGAACTGGCAACAGTATGAATCCTCCCCAAAGCCTTTACCTCAAAATTATTTAAGCAGTTTGGGATCATCTTGACTGAGAACCTGACAAAAGGAAGTCAACATCCAAAGAAGAGCTTTGGAAAGTCCTTCAAGAAGCCTGTAAAACTATTCCTGAAGACAACTGAAAGAAATAAAACTGATCAGACTCACATTTTATCTAAAAAACACAAAAAGCAACACAAAGTGTTTTACATAATAAAAACTATGTATGCATATTGAAATAAAACAAGCCTTCACACACCAAAGTAGATCACTTTGCAATTTAAAAACACAATTAAAGCCTCTTTCACACACACGTGTACAACCCGGCACACCCCCTATTCTACACAAACATGAACTTCTGTCTCTTAACTGAATGTGGAAATAGAAATATTGATGGAAATAAACATCTGGGCAGGCCAGACTCCACACCCCAGGCAGAGGGCTGCAGTGCAGGACCCCTTCTTGGATCTTCTGATCATAACGCTGTGCACCTTCAACCTGCGCATAAGACTGTGTTGAGAAGGCAGAAGGTGCGTACAGTACAGGTGAATGTTTGGAATGAGGAGGCCTCCATCGCCCTGCAGGGCTGCTTCGTTCACTGATTCCACTGATGACTTAGATGAACTGACTCATGTTGTTTGTAGCTACACTTCCTCTTGCAGAGATAATGTCATTCGTAATGGGCTTGGGGTTGAAGACGCCATCATCTACCTGCTTCAGAGAGCCCACTCTCATCTGGACCAATCAGGCA
>JAOXYM010000025.1:5260467-5289647 GCA_028567055.1 Leptatherina wallacei
TTCTTCCATTTCTCAAGTGCTTTTAATACAATTCAGCCTGCTCTGTTATGTGAGAAGCTCCATAAATTCCAGGTGAAAATAATGGACAATTCTTCACATCCTCTACACAACACAGTGTGTTCAGTGAGAGGCTGCGTCAAGTCGGTTGTAAGACGGAAAGGTACCGGAGATCATTCCTGCAGCAGCCATCACCCTCCGGAACAACAAGGCCCTATCTTCATCTTCAAATTAATTTTTTTTGTATCATCATTATTATTATTTGGAGAAAAAAAAAACTCTGCTACAACAATAATTTCCCTCTAAGAGGGATAAATAAAGTATTTTTCATTTCATTTCATTTAATTCCCTCTAAGGTTGTTAAGCTTTTTTCCCCCAACAACAAGCCGAGGGCCTCTTCAGCACTGAAGGGTCTGATTGATGAAAGGAACGGAAGCGTTTGAAAATCATGTCCGAGTCTGAAAATAAAGGAGTTTTAAATGCCACTGGCCTGGTTATAATTCTCACAAGCAACTGGAAAATGAATGAAACAATTATTTATTTATTTTAAAGATTTGACAATTGTGACTTCTCTGAGTGTATCAATAAGGATTAATACTAGAACTCCCGAGTTGCTCTTTAATAATAAGTGTGTGGAAACACTGTAAAAGTAAAACTAAAAAAAAAGTTAGAGTTCTGGGCCTGATAATGTTTGTGGTTGGGTTTCTGCTACCTGTGCTGAACAGCTGACTAGTTTTATAACTCTGCAGCAACAGAGAGTGCCTAAAGTATGTGTAGGAGCCATTTGTTGTTTTATGTTGTCATTTGCATATTTTGGTTTGTGCCATCACACAGGGTGGTAGTAAAGAGGCACACCAAGTGTATTTAATGGCAGTCACAGGTGATTAGGGGCATTTAATTAGATATAATTTAATTAAAAAGATGGAGAACTCACGCTAGACTGTTGTTTGCTGATTTTTCCTCAGCTTTCACTACTCAGCCACATCTTTCAGCAGAGAAGCTCATCAGTCTTTTTAAACTAGATCTTAATCTTGTCGGGTGGATTCTGGACTTGTTAACTAATAGAAGCTGGTGTGTGAGAGTTAATGCCACCCCCTCCAAAGGTCTGCACCTTTCCTCTGGTTCTCAGAGATGCCGTCTTTCCCCCTTATTCCATATTCTTTATACTAAGGACTGTTGCAGCTGACTATAAAGGCCCTCTGCTGGCTACAGAGACCAAGCATGTAGTTGACCACAAGTCCGTGGCTCGTTTCAAAGTTATTTACTAAATAAGTCTTGCAAACATTACCGTAAAAGTGAACAAAGAACAAACAAAAGAAATTAAAAGTTCTCCTTATGAGTACATAAACCTGAGCATGGTGGAAGACTACAGTGCTCTCTGGGCTCCACAGCAACAACTAACGGTAAAAGGGAAACTTAAGCTTCATGGATGGCTTGTTGAGCCACAGCCAATCAGAGGTTGGAGCTCAGAGCAGCCGTAATCGTCTTCAATTAAGCTTGTTAAAATCCAAGACTGTCTCATTGTAAGACATTAGCCTAGTGACCTAACATTAACTAACCCAACATTTAAATAGACTTCCCATGACTCGGTTATTGTGAGCCTACAACATTGAATGACTTTGTATCTTGGTGTGAGGAGTCCTTCCTTCAGTTTAAAATATATGACACCAAGGACATTTTAATTAGCTTCAGGAAGTCCACTCCATGTCGTTGGTGGACTCCCCTAAATATCTGGGAGTTATGACTGACGATTAACTTTGTTTTAAGGAATATTCCAGTTTTACCCCCCAAAAAAAGATCCAGCAGAGACTTTGGTTCTTGAGGAGAATGAGAACATATTGAATCTGTTTTTATGTTTTGTATTGTTGCTTGGTACAGAAACCTGTCAGTAGCAGATGGAAACAGACTGAGCAGTGAGGTTTCTGGGAGGATTAGGGAGCAGCCATCTGATCTATACAGCAGAAAGTTACTCAGGAAAGCGTCGGCCATCTTGGAGAGTCATAATCATCCCCTTCAGTCAGAATTAACTAAACAGCCAAAATGATCAATCATAACGGATTTGACAATTTAGTTGTCATGGCAACTAAATGCAGCTGTAAGTTGCATTAATGCAGGATGGTATCAATAATGAAAATGCTGAATCTGTAACAACACCCAAACATTTCTAGTTACTGTCCGACGTGTTCATAACGAGTGGCTGTCATCAACGGACAGAAACTGAACGTTGTCATGTGAGCTCCACTCACTCTGAGGTAAGTGTCGGTAACGTGAGACCATCGGCGGTCAGGGAGTCTGTGTCTGGACGCTCTCCACTTCCACGCTGTGTCAGGGAAATTCAAAACTCACCAGAGTCACGGACGACACGTCAGCATGGATAATGAAGGTGGAGCGCTGCGTATCTGGCTGATGCTGGACTTTTATTCAGCGTCAGATATCAGATTGTGATTGTCATCAGCCTCTGACAGACACAAGTTTCTTTATCCTTTTGAAGTTTGCATTATGAAAAAAAAAGATTGGTTCTTAGCATTTTTTCTTTTCTTTTGAACAATAAGAAGAAGAAGAACTAAATGGTTGAGATGACAGTTCATATGGTAACAATGAGTGAGATGGTTAAACCGCTGGAGATAGCCATCTCTGCCACTTGGTCCCCAAACCAAGTGGCAGAGATGGCTCAGGAAAGTTTATAATCCATTTTATTAAAGATTTGTAGAACTAGTCACTGAAAACTTTTTCTTGCCAAACAGTTCAACAGGCTGTTAAAAGGGTTATAAAGAGAAGTGCAGCTAAACAGACATGTCCAACAAATGTATCCGCCTAACAGAAACAAATATGGAGTTTTATATCACAGATAATACTTGTATCTTTTATGATGGGAAAAATTCTAAGTCCACAACTTTTTAAAACTTCCACATGTCTGATTTCACCCCAGCTTCAGCCATGACCTCTTCCAGCTGTGCATCCAACTTTTCCACATAAGATGAGTAAGTGTCTGCTCAAATATTCTCACTCAGACAAATCGATGCAGACTGGAATGCTGTGATTAAACCGGCCCAATTACAACGCAAATTTATCTTCCACACTTACATCTGATCCTTTAGACTCATATGAACATAATAATGTTCACTAAAACATGTAAGCTACAAAGAGCAGTGAACTCCCTCCTAATATTTGCTTCAAGTAAACAACAATATGATGCAATGTGTTGTCCTTGCAGCAGGTTGCTAAGGTTGACTTTGCATCTGCAGTTCAGCTGCATAAGACATAAAACCTCAGGTATTTCTGAGGATTAAAAAAAAAGGCTTTATTTAGATGAAATTGATGTGAAAGAAAAAAATTGTTTGATCATTGTGCTTTAAGGTGAACACATATGAAGACGACTTGCTTTTTAACCAACGGAAAACTTCATTTTGTCATGTGTAACGTTTGTTTAAATCTTATTTAACAAGCAGGAAGCCAAAGGAAACTATTTCCACTGACCAGCTTCAATCATTTAGAAAATAAAAAAATGCTGAATTTAATGCAGCTACACACTGAAAAGGTTTGGATAGAGGCTTGTTTACCATTTTCTTTTTAACGAGACTCTTTTAATGGTTTGGGAACTGATTCTCCTCTTTATGATACTACATATAATTTCAATAAGAGACATAACCTATGTTTACTGCAGACAGGCCTGTCAAGCACACACCGTCTGAGGCCATGTCGTTAAAAGTAGGACAGAATGAAGTCTGACATTATTTTTTGAAATAACCACAGACCACCAGGGAAAATCATCACCTTGCTGGCAGCATATTTCTCTCCTCTGCATCAATGGGGCCTCATAAGAAGTCATCCATACCCCACAGACAATAAGACATCAAATCTATTCCAAAAGCAGTTTAAACGTAGACCAGATATCTTGAATTATTAATTATTAAGTCTTTAACCTTTAACACACAGAGGTGAGCTACAACCCATCTCGGCTTAGAAGGACTGATCATTTGGAGGCTGCTCCTTTAATTCCCAGTCATGAATAATGACTCAAATATTTTCACATAAATTGAGGTTTTTAAGAAAACTTCACTGCAAATGGGTTTCTTAAAAAAATCAAAATCAAACTACTCAAAAACAAAACAGCTGTTTTAACGAGAAGTTTAACAGAAAATAATGATTGAGATTTGGCATCTGAACCGTTTCTATAAGTGAAAGCAAAACAAAGCAGAAAACAGAAGTTCAGGTTTTTCTTGTTCTTCTGGTAAAGGGTCAGTTATTTCCTCTGACAGCAGTACCACTTCCACGCTGAGGACAAAACCAAGCAGCACTTTTATACCTGAGAAATCCATCATTTCAGGTTTCTTTACTCTCTGGGAGCTGAATTCTCCTCCAGTTAGAACAAAACTATGACTATCTGTTGCTCGTCCATGCAGCAGATCAGGGGAAATAAACTTTTAAATTTCTCAGATTTTCTCTGTGAATGAGAATAAAAAACACTGGTGTTAAAGTATGAATTAACATTAGTTTAATTTTAATTTAACAACTAGTGATGGACTCCTGTCATTAACACTGCAACATATGTCAATAATGTCAATGTGATGTTGTGACATGACATGGCTCTGCTACAACTGTGCACCCAGTTTACATTATAAATACTCCTGTTCACTTATATTTTGAGCAATATTAGTGCCTCAAAAATTCTTTTGTAAATAAATATTCTTCAACATTTTGTACTCAAACACAAACTGACACATGCTGTCCTTGTTGTTCATGGTTTTCACAGTTTTTCTTCCCACAGGTGCTCCTGATGATTATCTGCTGTGTTTTCTTAGAGGCCTTCGGATGTTTACTGTTTATTTACAGGTTGCAGCAGCTGGTTTCTGGTCTTTCTGTTTGGTTTTAATTGCACAGTTGTGATTGTTTTCTGTCTTATTTCTCTCACCTCTGATCACCCTCTCTCTTCTGTTGTTCCTCCACTCCGGTCCAAAGGTTATGTGTAAATTTGGCAATAAGCAAACAAACAAAAAAAAAACATTTAATACTTAAGGAGAGCCTAAGTCCTCTTGGCAAAATAAATACGGCAGCCAGACCATCATCCTTCGGTGGTGATGCTGGACGGGACGGGTTAAAAAAAGAAATTCTTCACATTACATCACCATATTTTTCTCTTTAAACTTTATATGCCTCTACTGTTTCTTTATATCTTATTGTATTTTATTTCCCTTCTTATTTAGAACTCCTTTTTTTTTTTTTTAAACTAGCATGCTCAGAGATTTTTCTTTATCATTTGTAATCTGTTGGAATGACATGTGGTGGACAAAAATACACTTTTACACTTTACTAATGTGTCAGTACCTTATCTCAGTATTTGTATTTTTAAAGCTGCTTCACTACATTTTAGACCGTTTACGTTTATTCCAACGAATTGAGTCATTTGAGTTGCTATGAGACAGTAAAAGAGGAAATTCATCATTTGTTAAGCACAACCTCAACTGAGCTTGAAGCCACATAAATAATAATGCTGCTAGTAATGTGCAGCAGTATGTAATATGTTGTATGATGTATTCTGCATTAATTTGACTTTTGATGGTGATATAGCTTAAAGTTTAAATCTAAAGCTGTCATTGACAGGTTTTAATTTATTCTTTAACCACCTTGTGTATTGTGTGCGGAGGTTTTCTTGCTCCATTCGTATAAATATGCAGAAAGTCTTGCTCTGAACAGTCAAACCCAATTTTACACTCATTTTTCTTTACCTACATTTAAATCTTGTGGTTATTTTTGCCTTTAAAAAGCTCACTTATTTCCTGTTGTGTCTCACTAACCGCTGCACAACAATGCCTCACTTTAGTTATGCATCAGCTCTCTGCTCTGCACACTGTGCAAAGGTGTGTGTTATATTCAGGTTGAAGGTTAGTATTTGTGTTTTCATTTTAGTGTAATTTAAAGGTTCCATCCTTTTTTCTTTCTTTTTTTTTGTGTGTGGGGGGGGGGGGCTGTAAAAACACTCAGCAGTCGGCTTATAGTAATCCATGTGCTGGAATGCAATATGAATGTGCAGGGAAGAGGGGGGGTAAAAGATGGCTGGGAGGAGGGAAGGGGTGTATCTAGATTGTTGCAGCAGCTGGTTGGCTACTGGGCTGGTTTCCATGGCAACGTGTGCAAAAAGAGTACAGGCGCCGTCCCTCGGTCCCGTATCGATGCTCTATACAAAAGAACAGCATTTTACAAATTACATGCACTCCACTCCCTCCATCCATCTCTCTCTCAGAGTTTGGTTTCCCACCTCTGAATTATACCGACAGATCTGAACCCTTTACTTTTAAGAAAAAAAGAAAAATATTAAATATTAAAAAGAGATATCTTAATATGTGTTTTATTAATAGACTACTTATTCACCACAGATCAAAATGAGAGTGCAAGATAAAGTGTTTTTAAACTGATTTAATCCAAATGCATACTCTCTGCAGAATTGATTTAGATGGGGGGGGAGCTTTGGTAGATTTGCTGTATTTTCAGTGGTTGCACAAGGATTAATTTAGCACAAAGCATGGGAAAACCCACCAGAGGACTTTTGTGGTTCTGCTAGCAGAAGCAGTTTGAAGAACCACCCACAGAGGGGACTCTCCGAGGAAACGAAGTGACTCTCAGACCTGCAGCCACTGATATTCTCTCTGCTGACGAACACAAAGCTCAAGAATGGTTTGTGCTGAAATCACTGATTTTGATTATTCAGACTAATAAACTATTGAGGAGACCCAGCGTAGTAAACTCATGCAACACAGAAAAATCTTTATTCAAAACACCCATCATTTAGGTTTAAAATCAATCCAAGATATAACATATAAAGTTTTATAGAGGAAGAAATGTGGAAATGATTTTATTTAAATCAATAAATGAAGTCTGAGTAAAACAGTTTATATTTATGTTATAAAGCACTTCCAGCAACAGCTTCCAGAGATGGTTTTTGTACGATTTTGTGAACAAAATAAAGACTTAAAGGTTGTATATTTAAATGAATGAGAGATCTGCTTTGAAAAGGATTTACTTCACCTGCAATAAAACCAGTTGGCTTCTGTAGGAAAGCTTAAGAAATGTGGTGTTGATTGTAAAACAGAAAGAAGAAAAAAAAACAAAAAGCTACAGATTTGTTCTGCTTGACAAATCATTTGGAAGGTCTGAAATCTTCCATCAAATGTCTCTGATTGCTGAAGCTGACACAGATAAAAGATCATCATTTTGCCTCTGCAAAGGAACTGATATACTCAAATATCTGTGAGTGAAAAAGGTAAAAACTGTTTTTATTTACATTTCAAACATGCTTTATTTTTATATAACATCTTGGGTAAAACTGTCTCTGTTTCTTCCTGCTTTAATAAGTCTTGAGGATCCTTTCCAAAGAACACATTTGACTTAATCTACATGTACGTTTGGATTTTTGTCATCCTAAAGAGTCTGATATCATCATCTCTAAATGATCAATTTAGAAAACAGAAAAAGAAGCAGAAACCATATAATCTATGGAAAATCTGGGATTCATTGGCATTAAATTAAAAAAATATAATAATAATTTCAGGAGGTTCTGTTCTTTTAAGGGGAAACCAACTGCTCTGCATCATCAATATGCATTTTGATAAAGAAAATCTCTCTAAAGTTATTTTGTTTCTGACTATTGTGCAATTCATTGTAGCTCAAGATCATCTCCATGTGGCTAAAACCACAAACAGGGGTTCTCTCAGCTTTAAGCGAACACACAACAAATCTCACACCAAAAGGATGCACGGCCAAGGACAATATTTGTCTGATTTAAGAACCATCAATGATCAGATTCCAGAGATGTTCGAGTTGAAATCAGAGTAAACATCCCCTTCAATCCCAACTTCTATGTGGCAAGACAGTAGTTAAAAATACTGTACAAGATGGCAGAGGGAGTATAAAACAGAACAATGGTGTGCAGAGGAAGACATTACTTAATAACCGTGCATTCAGAGAGTGCAAAGCAGTGTAGGATGATGGACAGTCAAATTCAGTTATAAAAGGTTTAACAGCCGAGGCATTTTATGTGGGAGGGTAAATGTTGCTGCATGATACTGAAGTACATTACATGCAGGACAGTAATGTGGAACAGAAACAGGTGAGAAGAGAACGCTGCTTGTTCGCAGCGTGCTTGCTTGTCAATCTTTTACACCAAAACAAAGCCTATTCACTGGAGATCCTTTGTCACAGCTGGCACAGTTTATGAGCTGTGGTTAAATTCTGAAAGGCCAAAAATGGTAAAACTTACAATAAAAACTGAAAGCGTTAATTTTGTATTGTGTTGATTCCCATGCTGTTAAAGAAAAAATGTGCAAATCAGATCACTACCCGACTGATTTTGGTCCGCCTCTTACTGATGATGTTCATGGTTTTACATGCATTAGATTTAACTCAAAATCCCCCTGTGTGGTACCAAACCGCAGACTGAAAACCACAGCAAAGGCCAGGGCAATTAGGGTAAGTAACGTAGAGAAAAACATCAGATTATTATAGAGAATACTTTCAAATAAGCTTGAACACAACAAAGGTAATTACAGGAGATGCCAGCATGTGACTTCAGAGGTCATTTAAAGACAGTTAATGCATTCAGATGCAATAAATAACACCATGAGACAGCATAGATGAACATATCAGTATGTAACTGTAAATATTATGACATGGCCATCTGGGGTTTTCAGCCTGTGTTTAATTCATAGAGAGTGTATCATTATTCTCCTCTGTGGAAGCTGTAATCAGTAATTAGGTGTGTTTCTTGTGTGTGAACAGTTATTACACTCTCAGAGAAACACTTAAAGGTGCCAAACACTCAGCAGTTCTGAGAGGGAAGTGTGAGCTCATCAACACAATTTGCAGCGCTCGCAGCATGTCCGCTTGTTTGGCTTTGAATTAAAAAATGAAAAAGGAGCTTTGTTATAAAAAAAAAGAAGAAAAAAAATCATGATGGATGTATTTTTTAAAAGAAAAAGAAAAATATGCCTTGAAAGTAGCTGGTGATGGAGGTTTATAACTACTTCTGCTCCTTTAACAGGATTGGTACAGAGGTGTGTGCAATCTATGACTATTTAGTTAAAAAAAACACTAAGTGTAGATCTGCCATTTCAATCCTGTGACACTGTTACTTTAAATCAATGTGATCTCTAACAGTTTACCCAACAACCTTCCATCTGCAATGATTTGCCTGCATGCTGCAAAAGTCATTATTCAAACACTGGCACCTCCTGGTGGAGGAATGACATACGGTACTCATCCCTCAGGGCAAAACTTCATTGTCACAGGAACAAACTGTTATATTCGCCATGTCTGCAGAACATTTCTGTTTACAGAGTGAATATAAAAGCAAATATGCTACAATTTTTTTATAATTTACTTTTTGTCCATCTCATGTCTGGATAATTACTTTTGCCAACAGGAAAAGAAAGTTTATATATATATATATATATCTCAAGAAGTAAAGGAAGAAAAACTTGTACAATATTTCTACAGCTATATGAAGTCAGTAAACCTCCAGTTATAATTCAGCTGAATTTTAGAACTTTTGTGTTGATAATATCTGGAGTGATTAGAGATCATGTTATGCATGTTGAACATTTCTGTATCTACTCCAAACTTCTGTTTTCTGCTTATCTAGTTGAACACTTCTAATTTGTTATAATTAGAATGGCACCCAATGAGTTTGAAAAGTCAGATTTTATTAGGTGCAATGTCTTCCATAATGATAACAGCTCCTCAATATACACACATGTATACAGCATTTGTTGCTGAATTCCATTATACAGACCTACCTGTCTGTCTGTCTGTCTGTCTGTCTGTCCGTCCTACGAACAACAGACAACTGCCCACAGCATCCTCTCAGATCCCTCACACATCTAACATTCTGTGTTTGTGTGGCTTCCAAAATGCAGGACACAGAAGAGGAGAGACACTTTTGTCACCACAGCAGTTCAGCATCTGAACCCTGACCCCTCCCTGGACCAGCATCACAACCTTTCCTTGCAACTTCCCCCATGGAAAGTTCCTCAATGACAAAACCACACACAGCTCTTTGAACTATTCACTGATTATGTTGTTTGATGTTTATGTTTATTTGAGATGTTTCATGTTCTATGTGGTGCTCTATATGCCTGTTAAAAGCCCCTCAGGGACAAATAAAGTGTTTTTGAGTTGAATTCAGACAAACGACCTACAAAATTTTAACTGTGGGTTTTTTTTCTTTTAATATATATTATGGGAATAATATCAAAACGACTAAACACTTATTTTATTTAATCTCACAGACTGTCTTTCACGGTAAATTTCACTGCATGAAGGTGGTCAGACCAAAAGTTGCGTTTAGGCTTCCTCGGATTTCGCAACATCTGAATTAAAACGGTTGTTGCTGCTTCCAAAAAGCATTGAAATATCTCTTTGTTAGCCAATAGCAGAGGAACTGATGTGGGATAATTAGCGAGGGGCATCTCTGTGACTAAATTCTTGAAATGCTTCTGCTTTCCGTCTGTCTAAAATGGACCAAACTATATCTGATATCGAGCAAAACAAGCACAAACCATATAACCCTTCTGTTACATTGTTTTCGTCGAAGCCAACTTAGATTTTTACTAAATAAGTACACGAAGCTTAAACATTCCCCCGGTCAGTGAACGTCTCATATTTCATGTAAAACGCATTGACTGCCTTCCTCCGGTCTGTCAGTCGGATCCTCGGATGGAGGTCAGCGGCACCGAACATCTCCGCGCGCTCTCGTCTTTCTAAGGTAAGTTCAGTCCTCGTTGTTTACACAAACTTTTCTGAATTTTGATAACAAGTTTGACAAAGAAGGGCTGTAATATTGCTCTGTTTATCAGCTTCCGCCTTGTTTTCTATCCTGAAACGTGTTTTTATTATGAACGTGTCAGGATGCAGACCCGCCGCTCAGTGAAAAAACTAAACTAAAACATTTACACGCGTTTAAAGTTGTTTTTTTATGTTAAAAAGTGAAAAAAGTCTTGTAGTATTACTGAGTAGCAATAGAGATTTTCATTGTAAGTTATATTTTCAGATAGGCTTGTTGTACCTGAATATATCATCATGTTAGTTTTGGTATGCTGGATTCTACATGGGGATGTATTGATATGCTGGCAGCATCTAAGTATTAAAGCAGGTTAGGAAGCCCATATAAACTGTTATATGAACATTTAGGTTTGTGAGTTTTATCAGTATAATTAATAATGATCTGTATAATAATGTAGAAATGATTCATGGTAGAAATTCTACTAATAACATATCAAATAGTACTAGAACTTTGTTACAACTTCATGTCATTGATAATTACTTTAGCATTATCCTGACATGCTCAAGCCATCAGAATTGTGTTTATTGTGGGTTTTTTAGTCGTTTGTTTTATTGTAAAAGCAGCAAGTTCTCCTGCAACTCCAGATGGCTATTTCAATAATGGATCAATCTGCTCATTATTCCCTCCACTGCATGGCTGATTACTCTGCTAGAGACTAATTGGAGGCACTTTGAAGAAAATAGCTTATTCTACTAAAAGAATATAACAATAAAGTACAGGTGTTTGTAGTTTGTTTCAAAATACAGCACCTCAGTGAATGTTCTCAGTTTCACTTTGATAACATTTTATTTTCCAAAGTTATATTAACTCTGAAATGTGTTATATGAGCATTAAATACACAAACTCACTTTTTTTTCAAACAAACACATTTCTTTAGAAGATATATTGAGTGTTATATAAGGTTTGACAGCTTGAGTACACAGGATGTAACTCTCAGGTTTCCATGAGTCTTAATTCCTGTGAGCTGTGACTGTTTATAAATGTAGAATTATCTTTACGCGATATGTGTGATCAGAAATTACCAAAAACTCCTTTCACAAAGAAAAACAGGGAACGCAACATTGCCTCTCAAAGACCTCCTTTACTCTCAAACAACCGTCTGATCAACAATTGCTAGAGCCCCAAAATGTATTTTTAAAAACACGTGTCTAAAAGAAAAAAAGGGGGAAAAGCTGTTGTGCAACCAAATGAACCAACAGAAATATGAAGTCAAACTTTCAAAAACCTTTTTGTATGTGCTTCTCAGTGACTATTTAATACATAAAATAGTCACTATAGCCTTACAAAGAGCAACATGTTGGACAAATCATGCCAAGAATAGGTGCAAATAGTGTCACCAATACTTCCCGCATTACCCCCTCCCATCTCTGCCAAGCAAAGCTGCAGCTCATCACCATTCATGTCAACGAACATACTTTATTATTTTACATGCATGTACACATTACACATTATTCACGATGCATGTGTATATTTTCAAACAGGGAAGTTCCGTTAAGTTTGTTTTTCATATTATTAGCATTATCCTAAAGAGGCAGGGGTTTGCTTAAACGTGTTGAATACAGCACATTTTATTTTATTGAACCTTGTTTTTCATTGACTTAATAGATATTTTGTGCCTCGATACATTTACACTGGGAACAGGTGTTATTTCTGTTGGCATATTTGGTATTTTCACAGCTGCACTTTGGTGAGCAAAAAACCTAAAAAGGCTCTAATTTCATGTCACAAATTCAAGTGAAAATTGTGTCAATTTCTTTTATACAAAATATCCGTTTATATCATCTATACCCTCTCAACCCCGGAATAATATGAATGATAATAATAATGTGCATTTTGGTTCATATGGAGCCAGTTAGAACACAGTGATGAACAGGTCTTACTTTTGTTCAGCACTACAGCATAAAATCCACACATACCACAGAAAAAAGAATAATGAGAAGTTTACATTAATTAACTAGAAGTTGAAGAAAACGCAGCATTTAAAGAGAAAAAGTGTGACATAATTGTCATATTTCAGTTGTATAAGCTGCATTCCTGTGTTGTAGAGACTTAAATTTATTTTGTCTTTGGGAAAAAAAAAATATTTTCATCTTAATCCCACTTTAAGCTGAACAGGATCTGCAGCTTATTTTATACATCCTGCAGAACGTAGTTGCAAAATCATCCTTAGTTTTTCTAAAGGGGAGACTTAAGGCTCTACAAAAATTGTATCTAATTTTACATTCAATATGGGGGGGGGGGCGTTCAAAACACCCTGAAGCAGCAGGATGAATGTGTGCTTAGTTCTTCTATGTGCTATATTCTGTCTGAATGGCCACTTCAGGGGCACTTTAAGGGTCTGGGTTCTTGTTAAAGCACTAACTACAGGTTCCACTACTAAGGTTTCCACTACACACTTGGACCACCTGTCAATCACAACAAAGCTCCCCCCCACACACCTCCTCTTCAAACAGCTCCCACACACTGGGCTTTGATGGCTGTGGTAACAGAGGGTCAGGTGGGAGCCCCTCTGCCATTAAAAGGTTGCTGAAAGGTCTCCAGCGTGAGCGTAGGCACATTGGCTCTTGACCTTCTTTACATCTTTGTGTCTGTTTGAGGATCGGTGAGGGTGGCATGCGTTTGAGGAGCGATGGGTGGTTGAAGAACTGTGACTCCACAAGCAGAGGCAACACAATACAAGAACATATGAATTTGACAACTTCTGCTCATAAACTTTAATATCTAAGACTCTTATCCACTCACTAAAACCAACTACAACCATAAAACCAATCCAAAAGTCTGTTTTGGTCTAGAAGGGTGGGAAAACCTCTGGTAGCTGAATTAACGCACTTGAGCTGCTGTTTGCTTCAAAATAGCATAAAGATCAGCAGCTTGTTTTAACAATGACCCCTGTGTTAGTCCTGTCCAAATCCACTCTCACTCAGAGTACGCTGCTTTATGACAAAGAAAGAGGGCAAAGACAGATTAATCCGTTTAGCGCGTCACCGCAGGCACGTTTTTAAATGGCACGAGCTCTAAATCTGCAAGGTATTTGGTGTCTTTTGAAGACAATTATTTAAATGTATATGCGACAGCAAATGATGAGTGCTTCCTGATTATCCCAAATACAGCGGTCTTAGTAATAATCTGTGCCATCAGAAATAATAATGAATATCAACCAATGCCCTCAAAAAGAAATGACAGATTCTAGGAAATAAAAGCGCCAAATTGTTTTTTTCTTTAATTCAAGCTAATTTAATCCCCCTCCTCAAAGGAGAATACACCACTGCAGAAAAAATAGTGCATCCAGCCTCTTAAAAACCCTGCTCGTGAGTATCTGGTAAGGTTTACTGCAAGAGTGGTAGAGATTTTAGTTTACATCGGGATTAAAAGATCAAGATCAAGATGCATAATCATTTCCACACACATTTAATTCCTAATATCGGGTGCCTCTAGATTAGCTGTGCATCCATGATAACTCCAGATAGGTTGTAATTGTTTCAGAACAAAGGAGAGCTTCCGCATGGGGGAATTGGTTAAAGTGTCTTCTGATTGGTTGAAATGCTGGAGACTTGGGATGGTGGCGACTCCTGTGGCCGATCAGGAAGCTACAGATCTTAAGGAAAACCTCTCATTAATGCTATGTATTCAAGGATGACAACACCTCAGATCAAGCCATACATGTTCGAGCCACAACATGACTTTCAATGGATGTGGAAGAAACAAATGGATACTTTCAGTTCCCCTGTCAGCAAATGTTCCAACATAAAGTACTTTAAGCCTCCATGGCTGAGTTATGACTCAGTGGACCCATGAAGTTTGTACAAAAATGCATTTATTCACCTGCTAACAGAAGACAGACGTGTGAAGCTGCTGCATGCACTGCTTAAGGTTGAGACTCGTGTTTTTTTTAGAGTTGAAACCGCCTAAATCTTTCCCTCAGTCTCTCCGCATAGACAGCATCATACTTGGGATTTATTGATAAACCAGTCGTCCATGACATGCAGCAAACAGAGCCGTTCACAACCATATTGCTGGAGGAATAACAAAATGAATCTATGTATTCCAAGATCGCTGGGTCTTGGATAAAAACACTTACTTGTTCTTGCAAATGTTTTTTTTTTTAGACGTTTAACCCTTTAAAACCCTAAAATAGAAATAATTTAGCAAAACAAAATTGTGGACCTGCTAGATGTTGTTGTAGAAAGCCTCAGCTGCAGAAAATAATGTGTTTGATATTTCTTGTTTTTGACTAAGTTTTAAGGAAAATGTAATATTGCAACGTTGGGCCTCGATGAAAGCAGAACTTCTGTATTTCTGTATTTCACTGACTGAACAGATTTGTGGCGCCTTTCACAGCTCGCCGCGTGTGCCGCCATGTCTTCTTCTGAGCATGCGGGTCACTTCAGGCTGTTGTACAGTTCACACTACAGTGTGATGGAGGTTGCATTTAAATGATAATGTGAGCAACCACTGCCCAAAACACAAAAAAACACAGATTTTTTGTAAATAAGTGGATTTGAGTATTAAGACCTGCAGTGAGTTCTTTAAAAAGAATGAGTATTAAAAGATTTCCTGAGCTGATACCATCAAATGAAACAAACTTCCTTTTCTTTGCATCAGGGTCTCACTTTCACATTTAATAAAACTACACTTCTTCCTTGTTCCTTTTATGGTCATGTCTATTTAGTTGTGATTTAGTTGTGGTGCAAACTATTATTTTACATGTAAATGAGTAGAGAAGTGTCCATGTTCATTCATGGCGAAAAATTGGAAGTGAAAATCAAGTGTGTGCACATACGTGTAGTTTCATGATGAAGGAGGTTTATGACACAGAATAATTAATGTTCAGAGCTCTGCAAGTCTGGACATAAAAATATACATGTGCATATGTGTGTCCTTGTGTGTACACACAGTTTGATGTGTCTAGTCTTGGAAGTTTTTTACCTGCGATGTTGATTAAATAATGAAAAAATAGCCAAAGATTTCCAGGAAAAAGTTTCAAGTCCATGAACATGAAGGTTACTTTAAAAAAAAAAAAAACTTTTATTTTGGGTGAAAAGACTCAAATTAAAGCTGAAGATCTGCAGTTTTGTTCATTGTGCAGCTTAAAAATGTTTAAAGTAAACAGCAAAAAATACTTTACCATCAGTTCTTTACTGTACTGGTTTCTGAATGTATCTTGACACAATGCAATTTTATAACTTCTATTCATATCTTAGGATACAACCTAAATTCTAGAAAAGTTGCGAGACTGTGTTAAATTGAAATAAAATGATTTGTAAGTTTCATAAACCCAAATTTTATTCCCAACAGAACAAACAACATCCTTCCATCTGAGAGGCTCTGCCTCTCTTAAATGCTCCTTTTATACCCATAAAATGTAACTGACCTGTTACCTATTAACCTAATTAGTTGTCAAATACTCCTGTTTATTTGTGCCAGTTACTTTTCCAGCTTTTTCTTTTCTTCTTTCTGCTGCCATTAAACTCAAAATGAGATCATATTTTTGATAAAATGGTCAAAACAATATGAGTTTATGAGATTTGTATTTTGTTTTATTTACACTTTACACAGCATCACCACGTTCTTCAGGGTTTCATCTATTTTGTAGAAGTTGTGTTCTAAGCTGATATTAATTTGATATTAACTTGATTTTTATCAGTCAGGGTTAAAAAACATTTTCAAATACAGATGTTTGTTATAACAGAAATCTTAAATAGGATATTTAACTCACTTTTTATTTAAATTTAATAGTAATTTTTAATAGTTCATGGATTCATGTGCAGATTTTACCATTAGTAGCTTTTCATTAATGAAAATCATGAAAATATTTCACCAAGTCTGTGATTCTCTTCCCTCATATTTAAAAATTCTACCAGCTTTTTTTTTTTCTTTTTCTGTTTGATGTTGTTTTTTCAGTCCCACCTGTGAGACTTAAAAAAAAAAGAAAAAACATAAAAACACTCAGAAACAGGAAGTGTGGTTACACTTCCGTAACACAAGCACCGGAAGTTGAACACCTCCTGCCAGAACTCAGCCGAGTGCGACAGGTTCAACCTGCATGAGAAGCTGCAGCTCTGCACTTCAATCTGATAAACCAGATGGAATCATTTCAAAATCAAGATCAGTATCAGTTCATTATAAAAGGGTACCGTATGATATTTATACATGGAAATGGGAGTTACTACTTTAGTATTAAACACTAAAGCATGTCATCTAATCATGATCTAATAGCCATTAGTTCATATGACTACAGCTTTATTCTAGTATATGTTTAAATAGGATAATAAAAGTCAACCAAGACACTAAAAATATATTTTTAAAAGCTTTTTTTTTGTGTCCAACTTTTCTCGCTCTTGCCTTGTATTGATGTTTTGGTTATTAGTCTGTAGGATTATACTTCAAATGAAAATAAAAATAGAGGTAAAGTAAACATGGAAGACAGCTTAAAAGATGTGATCCACATTATTTTTTACACATTTCTGTATTTTATTATTTTCTTTTCGCATTCCTTGTAGAAAACACGAGATAGTTCTTCTTTCTTCGATGACACTGAACTGAATTCTTAAGATCTGACCAATACTTTGCTTTCTCATATTGCCTGGTGCTTGATTTGATAGTTTAAAGGTTTACATTATTCAAATAACATCATTTAATAATGTTTCAGCCACTTATGAAAGAACACAAAGATGCAAAAATACTTGGAAACACAAGGTTGTTTACAAACACTTTAAGAATTTACTCTCAATCCTGCTTGTGTGCAACGGATGCTTTAAGTCCAGCATTTATTATCCTTTCAGTTGGGACTTCTTTAATCTTTTAGTAGAAATCTGAATGTCCTAAGCTGCTAAATGCACCACTTCACTCACCATCTGGGTAGCCAAGTCGGCCTGCCAGCTAAGTGATGAAGGTCAAGTGTGCAAAACAGCAGATTTTTCGGAGTTTTTTCCCCTGAAAGAAGCTGTTTGCTGAAGAGGAGGATGAGAAAACAGAGACGTTGGAAGCTGTAGAAACCAAAACAGTGAGATAAGGATGCTAAAATGCTCCGCAGTGATGTCGGGAACAGCTAGAAGGGTGTGGATACAATTAAAAGTTACGCTTTAAACCAACCCAAACTGCTTTAATTAACAGATTTTTCACCATGTTGTTTATTTTACTCTCGGCTTTCAGAAGCAGCAACAGGAAACTGAGCATGCCAACTGTCTGAGAAGCCATCAGGTTTACAGTAGCGAAGGTGACTTCAACTCAGACATATGCAGTCATTCATTCCTCATCTGCGTTTAGTATTTCAGCCCTATTAATAGTCACCTCCCAGCCTCCCCTCTGTGCACACACACAGCTCTTCAGTACGACTCAAATATCATATCGACCGACACCAAATCGAGTGCTGCAGGAGAGGGAGCGTGTTACAGGTGTGTCGCAGTGTTGTAGTCATTTTCGTGGCTGATTACACGGGGCCGCGTGGTTATTTTACTCTGAGAGACTCAGAGACTCCACCAAGCATGACAGCTGCTGTTTACAACTGTTGAAGTTGGTGGTGGTTTCATTTCAGCTGCGTCGAGGTTCAGGAGGTTGGTTTATTTCTCTTTTGCTTTAGGGTGTGAATAAAAACAAGGCTCCTCTCATATGATTCCTTCTGTGTGTGTTTTTATTTATTCACTTTTTTATTCATTTTGAAGTGTTGGGAGTCTGTATCAGGAGATATGTGAGTGTTTATTCAGCTTTTAAAGCCAGCTGGAGCAGACACAAGGTTCAAGTTTGCAGTCAGATTTTGTGGTTACACCATCACAAGTGATGAAATAATTGTCTCTTCCTCTCGCAGGTTGTTTAAAGCGTCATAGGCGGAAAAAAAGCAAGCCTCTTTCTCAGCCTCCTCCCCCTCCCTGCCAGCCCATCTTTCCTCTGGAGGAAAAGGGGTAGTCGGTGCGAGCTACGGTGGAGGAAAGCAGCGTAGAAGCTTCTTCCAGACAAATCTCTTCAGACTGCTTCGAGACGAGGACGCCAACCTAAGAGCTTTCCTGGACGCTGTTTGGATATTTCGTTGGAGGTCAGACGGTAGCCCGCGATCATGTCGCCGTTTCTGAGGATCGGTTTCTCCAACTTTGAGATCGATCCTGGTCTGGCCTATTTTGAAGAGGTGCTGAACCCGTACTGTGCCGTGTACATGAAGGAGGCCATCGAAACAGGTTAGTGACTTTAACTAAGTAATTACAACTAATGAATTATTGTGTCGATCCACTAATGGGGTATTGAATATTTAGGTCCAACTCGTCACGTCAGCACGGACTTCTCAGCCTTCGTCAGCCTTTTTGCTGATAATCCCAACGTGGTCTTGTTTGTGTGGTCCTGATTGATTACGTCCACATTTCAGTATCACTATGGTTGTTTATGTGTGGACACTGACCTTAAATCAAACTACGCTGGGAAGTTTTCACTGGTAAACTCGCCACGGTTGTGGTGAAAGCATCATGTGTGTATAAATCAGAGGTGCTTCGATTTAATGATAGAAAATCAGGAAGTTAAAGCTCCTCAGATGTAAAGTTTTGCAGCACATCATAGTTAAACTGAATCTCGTTCCCTTTTAGACGGGTACTTGGTCTGAAGACACCTTTGTAGGTTCCTGTGAACATTAGTTGAGTGTCTATTTCTCCCTAATCTAACATGCTTGCAATGGTTCATTAATAATGATTAATAATCACGCATTTCATGTTGAGTGGGTCTTTCCTAGAAAAAATGATCTGACATCTAGGAAGTGATGATCATGACGTTCAGTAAGGACGTAGCAATAGTCTGCGATGGAAATAGAAATGCAGAAGTTTAGAGTTTATTTTTAGAGAAAGTCGGACGTGAGTAAGAAGAATGAAACTAGTGACAGAAAGACGACGACATGCTACAAGATGTTGCAATCCTACAATCCTGCTGTTAGATTTCAGGACAGAGGATTTCAATAAGCTTCATGCAATGTGGGCGTTTAGCATCACATTATTAGCCGTGTGCTAGTGGCATAACATGTTGGGGGGTGGGGGATTCACATGCCCTACGCTGTTGACTGCCATTACGCAGCAGACCATTCCCTGCAGCTGCAGACTGATTAAAAAGGCTGCAGGAGAGGAGAAGCTAAGCTAATCTGTATATTCACAGGTCCATGATTTAAGGAGTGAAGAATCATTCATGTGTTATCGTTTAACTAATAAGCAGAGAAAGCCCAATTTGTTTACTTTCACTTTGGAAAGCATCTTTTTTTCATCTTTTCTTAAAATGAATTTAGTTTTAAAGACAAAAATATCTTAAACTTAAAACCATGATGATGATCATGATGACAACAGTCAGTAGTTCATTCAGAGGTTAAATAAAGATATTTATGTAATGTCGATGCTTGTGGGCTCATCCATATTAGTAGTTTCAGATCATTTTTGTGGTGGCTGATTCTTTTCCAGTGACAAAACTATGGGAAACTTCCCAGCATGATAACAGCCTTGCAGCAGATATCTGTGCTCTGCATTTGGCCAACTGAAACCACTGGTGAGAAAGAGTACAGGATGAAGCTAAAAATAGAGTTAGTGAGAGGAAAGATGAGGTATTTTATGCTTCTCTTCTTTTTCTGAGAACCACAGGCCTCGCTCGATTAAGAAAAGAAGAAAATATGTGCGTTTCATTTCCAATTAATTGACTCAGTCATGTCATAGTTTCATTTCACCTTATCTCCAAGCCCCAATGAAACTAACAAGAGCAAGAATGTGTTCTACCAACACCCAGCCAGCCGTAGCAAACAGAGTCATTGTTTCTAAATATGAAATATATTCAAATACATGGCAATGTTAGATTTTATCCCATAATAATGTGACTGTGTCGCTCTAAACAAGCTCTACTGGTTTATTATAATGGACACACTGCTCAGTGGCAGCTGATGAGGAGAAGGCCCAAGGCTGGCTAGTCGTGGGGGGGGGGGGACAAAAACAGTAAAGATAAGCTGCCATCAGGCACTTTGAGCTTCCTGCAACTGAAGTCGTCTTCAAATGACAGTGCTGGGAAGCCTGAACAAACAGCTTTCACTTTGAAGCCGTCTGTATTTCACTTTGTTCAGACTCCTTTTTTCAAAAAAAGGATCCCCCCCCCCCCCCCTGCCAAGAACTTAAAAACCAAGTACTTTGTGTTCTGGTCATTTTGTTTTCAAAAATAGCTGTGGTTTAACAGTACACTGGCCACCGCCTACTGGCTGTGTACCAGTTTACTTATGGTGGATTTATTACAGTCGCGTGAAGCTTAGTAGAGATTTACAGAAAATAAGGGGGGTTGTTTGTTTTTAGATTATATATTTTTTTGTCATTCATTGAAAAATTGTATCTGTATATTTGTACTTATTAGTCTAGATTTTTTACAGTCACTGGTCTGGATCCACACCTTGTTTCCAGCAATACAGAAACAAAAGCAACATTTTACTGCAACATGTTCAGACAATAGAGCAAAAACAGAGTTTATATGATTCTAATGAACTTGAAAGTCAACATTTTATGAGCTGCTTTATTCTTGAACATGGCCTGGCCCTATTCAGGCTCATTTTCTTCTCATTTCTTTAAGTAGTCTTCAGGATTAGTTCTC
Organism: Leptatherina wallacei; assembly: GCA_028567055.1. NCBI lineage: Eukaryota > Metazoa > Chordata > Actinopteri > Atheriniformes > Atherinidae > Leptatherina > Leptatherina wallacei. The sequence continues at coordinate 5,281,880 of JAOXYM010000025.1, forward strand.
CAGACTTCTTCCAGGACTTTCATATGGATGTTGTTCTGTTCTCTGTCCAGATGATCTCACACTGCTTCAATAAGTTTGAGGTCCAGACTCTGGGGAGGATTCATGACTCCATCAGACCTGTTGCCACTGGTTTTCAGTCCAGTTATTGTGTCATGTGGCATACCTCAGTCTTATCTCCCTGTAAATCTTCCTTAAGAATGACTTCTCGACAGCCATCCTTCCACAAAGACCATTTCTGACGATGCTTTGACCAACAGTAGATGGATAAACAAAAGGTGTTGTTGGTGCAAAATATCTCTTTAACTTATCTCTGGCATTTGTCATCGCTGGAATTTAAAAAGTGGAAACTTATGTTTCTTTGTGACGGACCATAAGCTACAAAAACTGGTCCTTTACCAAGTTAGCATGTGTCAGAACAACGCTGGTTCATCCATTGAGTTGGGAGCCTTTTTTATGCTTGAATGATTCCTAAGTTTGTGTTAAGTAACTTAAAACAACAAACTTATTTCTCTGAAAATGGTCAGGTACAAGGCCTGGGCTGAAAATGAGAGAAAAAACAGCCAAAGAAAACTTTGAAAGACTTCCAGGAAGCCGGAATGACTTTGGCACAGTACTGTATATTTTTATTTTTTAACAAACACTATAATTCATAATGTTTTACAAATATATTAGTGCTTTATGAGTCAATTGCACCTTCAATTTTATTTTTCCTTTTTTAAAAGGTGACAGTGACCAAAGATCCATCTATTCCAAACCACTTTATCCATAAAGCACATTTAAAACAGCAACAATGCCAACCACAGTGTCTGTACAGAGGAAAAAGAAAAGCCAAAATAGTCTAAAAGGGATTAAATACATCAAATCTAGCAATGAAAAAACTGAAATACAGATGTTTAAGTCTGTGTCTCCGGATTTATAGACTCGGCTTCACAACCAAAGATGCAAAAAACAAGCATTGAATATTTAATTTCCATTTCTAAGACAACATTGATTTCTTCTAACAGCCGGGTGACATTTTTATCCCGTAACTCAAACTGAAGTAAATTGGATTATTTGAGGGCAACTCAAACAGATAAAAAATGTTGTGCTTTATAACAATTTCTAATACCAGGACGGTGCTTTTTTTTTTTGTCTTAATCAGAAATGATGCCATAGATATGGACAACAATACGCCTCTATTGTTCAGTAAAAAACAACAATCTGTTCTTGGACGTACAGACAGTAATGTCTTATTGTTGGTTTGGCTTTAAAAAGCTTTAAATGGTTTTCTGCTATTCAAGATTTTACAGAAAGTCATGATGAGGGTGTAAATCTGCAGAGTCACAGTTTCCTTTTTTTACCATTATGACATATATCCTGACGCTTCAATGGAAAATCTTGCTCTACAGTTTCTTTAAAACATTTCAACTTCCACTTTTTTATTAAATTCAGTGACGTAAAGCTAAACCCGCTGATGAGTCAGGCAAATATTTCATTTTATTTAGTGACTTAAGACAATCAAGCCCTGGTTTGTGTCAGTAAACAGTGTATGAGGACAGTAAAATACATGCAAGCCTCACATTCAGCACTGGAACTGGCTGACACTAAAACATGCACTTCATGCTTCGCACAATGCCGAAAGGAAACTTTCTGTTAAAGAAAAAGAAAAGAGAGTCTGGTGTAGCCTGTCTGTCAGCAGAGAGACGTGCTTTAATCGGTACTGACGGCAGCTGGCAGGGCTGATGGACAGACAGGCCATGACTCAATGATGGAGAAGGCTGTGGGTCACTTTGAGAGTAAAAAGCTTAGTGGGCTTTATTGTTAAAGCACTGGGACGGCATGTGGCTCTTGCGTAAGTGGATATATGGGATGTTACTGCCGAGGGAAATCAGCACATTTCTATAATGAATAATGAAGGCCTGGATGGTCTTTTTCCCCTGATGACGCAATCAAAAATTTCTCAACATCCAATCATTCAGATCTTAAAAATGATGGAAGTCAAACTATTGTAAATTGCTTGTGAATGGCAGTGATGGGGAACATTTTTGTAAAGAACCCTAAAGCACCTTTAAACCCCACTAACATCTGGCTGTTGTTTTCAGCGTGAATGTGGGTTCGGTCAACATTCAGAGCTGCAGAAAAAATGACTGCAAATCAGACCTGCAGCCCAGAAATAACAGCGACATGTGCACATATCTATAAATAACACCCAGATGGACACGCTGGTGCTTGTCCATCTGGAATTTGGGTCTGTCCCAGTAAAAAATGACATTCTTCTGTATTATAAAAGGAAAGAAATCAGCATAATATAGTTTTAAATGAAGGATGTTGCACAGCTTCTGGTACTGGGAATACATGATGACGGCATTTTAAGAACAAACAGGTGAAGGATAAAAGTTTTTAAATGACTACTTTGGACTGAAAAAAACATCAAAGTTGATTCATCTGGTTTCTAATGTTGGTTTCCATCACTAGCAGAACAATCTTCCCACCTCATGGGTATTATTATTATTTACCAAAACTCAAAACACAGGTTGAATGCTTAGTGTAAATATCAAGATAAAAAACTACTTCATGCTTTACAACTCAGTCTCATGCAGACGGATTCTTCATGGAGACGTAATAAAGATGTATTGTGTGAAGGTAAAGCACAAACGGCTCGTTTTGGGGCTTTTCTAAATAAAGCTGGGGACTACTTTTCATCCTACTCCAGCAGAATCAACTCATGCTCTTAAAGCTGTGGGTTAATCCAACTTTTGTCAACTAAACACTTTATCTGAAGTAAAATAGAAAATATATTGGATTTTGGGTGTTAATGCTAATGAAGAACCAGTGCAGAAACAGTCCTCTAATGTCTTCATCATTACTTTTGCACAGGGGGATAAAATACAGTATCTCCCACTGTGGGTGTATAGATGACAACTGGTAATATAATTTCCGTTTTGGTCTTTAGAATAAGACCGAACTCGCTGACACACCTAATTTCTACATACAGAAGTGAAACTGAAACTAAAGGTTCTTATTTCCTGTGTGTTGCCGAGGAAACGCCTAAAGCAGACCTGCCAATGAGGACCTTTTTGTCATTTTTCCCTACAGAGAAAGGTCAGGTGTATAAGCAGAAGAAGCCCACCATGTATCCACCCTGGAGCACCACGTTCGATGCCCACGTCCACCGAGGCCGCATCATGCATGTGATGGTGAAGGACCGGACCGCGGAGCTCAAGTCTGAGGCAACCGTGCCCTTAGACTCGCTGGCAACACGCTGCAAGAGGGAGAACGGCAAGCTGGAGATTTGGGTTAGTGCAGCAGGATGTATGTGTGTGTCTGTGTGTGTTTGAACTCATAACAGCTGTTTTGCTATTCTGGCCAAACCCAGATGGTCCAGCTCAATTTAGTGTCATTCACCGAAGGTTTAAAGAGGTAATCCTCCTTTTAGTTATTAAAAAAAAAACACATCACAGCTGGATTGTCACCTTTTTCTGGACTGCACCCAAAATTATCTTCTTATAAAAACAGATGTTTGCAATCTCAAAGCATGAAAAGCACAGGTGTGATTAATGATGTTACTGATGGCTCTCCTCAGGTACATGTCCCAGTAAGTCTGGGACATGCGCAGCACATTTCTACCTCTGATGCTGTAAAACTATTTAATCATCTTATTAATAAAGTTTTTACAGCTGAACTAATTGGGAGTTGATTTATTTATATTAGCTCCATCTATAATGAATAAACTCAGTTTCATTGCGTCAAATCTGAATTGTTCGTGTTCTTATTTATCCCAGATAATATTAACCTCCTCTGGACTAGAGCTCCCTGTACAGGAGGCAGCATGAGATACTACAGGACAGAAGATCCTAACATGTAACATACAAAAATCTCCTTACGGCTTCCTGAGATATTTACCTGCATACTGTCTCTGTTAAAACATCCATAAAACTGGTCAGGTTCGCTTTTTTAGCTTCTACTTTTGCACATTTCCTCATCAGACATAACCAACTGGATGAATTGGGCTGCTATCCTCTGGTTTTCACTGAAACTAATGTAACCATTCACATTTTCTACTGTGTTCCAGGTGGATTTACTCTAATACAGTAACACATGTCTTGATTCTGACACTTCTGTGGTAACCTCAGATGTGTCAGCTTTTCTTTTGTGGCCAAGACTGCACATACAGCCTTTGCAGTTGTGAAGATATAATTAAGTTATTTTGGGTATATAATTTTGCACAGGAGGCAGACAAAATAGGCCTCGTCATAAGAGAAGAAAGCTGCTACACGTTAAATTGTTACTGTTGTTGTACCTGCACTGGACAGTTGTAGTCCTTAAAGTCATGAAGCTGTCGCTACATCCTGCAGGTGGACCCCAAATCAGCCATATTGGACCACAGCTGCCTATTGCAGGGTTTGTTCTGCTTGCTGGGAGATCCACTGAAAGCTGGACTTCCAATCTAACCAGAATCTGCATCAGAGCAGCTGGTCCGTGTGCTACTATAGCTAGCAGTGTTGCTAGTTTTAGTCTCTCTGCAGGATGTGCAGATCACCGTGAAAGGCAGCTGAAAGAATGATGGTTCAGCCAGGAAGTTAGGACACACAAGAAGGGATGAAGAACATTTAGAATGAATAATAAAGCACAGGGCTCATGGTGTGACTCTTCGAATAATTATCATTAACCAACCTAAACAAAAGACTCAACTTTTGTCAGCAAAATTCACTTAAATCTGTCATGTGTGGTAGATTTACAAAAAAAGATGACAGGAGACCCCAGTTCATGTATCCTATATCTTCTTCTTCCCTTTTCAACATCACACCAGGAAGCTTCAGGGACATCCAGTCAGTGATCAGCTGGTTTCCCCCATATTTAACCATAATAGGTCCATTTTTCTTCAGTTTACTTTAATCAAAAGTTAAAAACAACCTCTTCCTGTGCAGCAGAGATTCTCTTTTTCTGTCAATCGCCTCTTTTTTCCCCAAAACTGAGAATCAAACAAACAAATACAGTAAATAGAGAAATAAATTGAAACAAATATCTACAGTCGGCTCCTTCTGTCTGTGTTTGTACTGTATGTGCCATAACTCTGTCTGAATCCACATCCTTCCCTTTTTTCATTCATGCATTTGTTTCCATCATGAAATATTCTAATTTCTGCTTTTCTTTCTTTTGGTCTCAGTTGGAGATGAAGCCGCAAGGTCGCCTGCTGATGGAGGCCAGATACTACCTGGAGAAAAGTGGTGAGTGACTCCAACTTTCACAAACCTGACTTTAAAAAGGAAATCTTCCAAACTGCCCTCTACTTACAAGCCACCACTTGTATCGTGTGTCTTAATCCGACTTAAGTGTCCCATCCTCATTACATTTTGTCACACTATAAATAAGAGTCGGGTTGTCTGTCACCTGCTGGTTCTAAATGCTGAATGGTTATATGAGCACTTTGTCTTTTCACTGGGGTTTCCCTGACATTACCGCTCCGTGAAGGCTAGAGAAGTCACAGAAACCACCTCGTGTGTCTATTTATAGACCAAGCAAATAATCATGGCTCAGAACAACAGGTGCTGAGTGACGGTGCATGATGAACACGCAGAACTTCCTCCGACATGTAAACACATACATTTAAACCGAGTAAAAGATACATCAATTTCAAACCAAATAATAATCTAATAATATAGCAAACAAGTCATTTTTATTATTGACAAGCTATAAAAAGGCAGTTTTTCAACATTTTAGGACACAGTAACTATTTGTTTTTCCTAAATGTGCCAGAATATGTTAGCGTGTGTTGAGTAGGTGGTCACAGGAGAGTTAAACACAGGTAAGAAGTGAGGTTAATTACTCTGACAATAAGATAACAAGCATCAGAATCAGTGGTTGAGTTCAGCTGATGATACACGGCATCATGCGTTTTCAGAGCCATGACTAACACAGCAGCATGTGACAACACTGCATATCTGGAAACATGACTGATTCAGCATCACTGTTTAAATCCAGACGTCTAAAGGGGCCAGTTCATCAGAAACAGGTTAACTATTAGAAAAGGGACGTCCGCCTTGTGAAGACAGTCTGTTATTATGGTGGTTTGTGTTCACCGGCCTTCTTCACTAAAGCAAAGTTCGGGCGTTTCTCTCCTCACCTTCCACCTCCAGCCTGTTTCATATTGTCCATGACAGAAATCAAAGAGACATGAGTGTTTAGTTTCACGTCAAAGCAGATCGATTTCTTCCCTGCTTGATGTACGTTTCCCTCTTCTGGATTTCTTCTTCTCCTGTCTCCATAACCCTGACTCTTGTATTTTCCTAGGCTGTAGCTCCTTGTGGCTAACTCCTCCTATAAAGTATGTAGCAAGCTATAGTTTCAGTCTGACAACGACAAGAATCACAGATCGCATCTTTTACGCGATCTGGGCCATTTCTCTTCAACTTCCCGATTTTTCTTGAAAATTAGACAAAGAAGAATCCACAATAAACCGAGCTTATAGTTAGTATTAAACATTAGGAACACACTAATGGTGAGAGATTTTAATAACACTGGATCTTACATACATATTGCTGTAACTCAGTGGTTCCCAACCTGGGGTCCAGGACACCCGAAACGCACAGGGGGTGCCCAAAGATTTGAAGATTCAGAGCTTTATGTGATTAATGTCCACACATTTGACCTATTATAAGAAAAAAAAGTAAGGCTATATGTTGTTAATTTAACTTTGGCTTCATCGAAGGACAGGACTCCGCCAGAACACAGTATTCATGGTGAGAATCGCTTTTGAAAGCATAAAACCAAGCATGGTTTCAACATGTGGGTGAGGCAGGGGGTCCATGGCTTTTAGTAAAGGCATGAAGGGGGTCCTAAAAGAAAATAGGTTGGGAACCACTGCCCTAGTCACAAATAACTGGATGAATTACATATTGCACCTCATCTCAAACTATCGACAAGTGTGCAGGAGAACCTGCAAAAAACACCAACACACTCTTAAGTTTGTCTTTTCTGGGCTACTGTAATAACGTGAGAAAAAAATGCAAATCAACCTAATCTAAATCATTTGTATTCACATGATTCTACATTAATGAAAAACCTAATTATAGATTATCAATAGATCATTTCTGAATGTTACACCCTGGAATGTTTTCCTGCTCCTAATACAAACGAGTTCTGTCCTAATGAGACATTTTACTGAATAAATGTTTCATCCAAGTGGATTGGGGTTTAATGTATTCTTATTATAAGGGGCTACGAATTTATTTCTTTATATTTTTTATATTCTAATGCCAAAACTTCATACCTATATCCCACCATTTACCTCTAATAATTCCATATAAACAGTAGTTACTGATGATCAGTGTGGCTGCCTCTAATTTGGTCCTTGGATTTCTTTGTTAAATGTTATTAAATTGTGTGAATATGGCCTCTTATTTTTAATTGTTTCAGAGAACATATCATCTGTATAAAGTTCCTTGCTGCCTCGTGGCCAGGTTGTTGTTCCAAATGAGAATTACATTATCCAGACAAGTTGAACTAAGATAAATTAATACATATAAATTATATTCACATCAATAAATGTTATGGAAGCTGCAACATTTTAAATCATAATTTCGATATGATTGTTTGTTATGGAATTAGAACAGGGACATATGTTTTGTGACTTGTATCTCCAAGTTTGTAACTTATTAATTCTGCTGATCAGTAAATACAAGTACAAGTAGTTTTGTCCCACATATAGCGTTCAAGTCTAGAACCAATCAGATTCCAGATTGCTCTAATTCCTCAACCAATTGCGGCAAGCGGAGCTGTGTCTACAACC
>JAOXYM010000025.1:5289747-5300584 GCA_028567055.1 Leptatherina wallacei
CTGATTTGTACTTGTATTTTCTGATCAGCAGAATTAATAAGTTACAAACTTGGAGATACAAGTCACAAAACATATGTTCCTGTTCTAGTTCCATAGTTTGTCGAATTACAGCCATTTTCTGTGTATTTTTCTAATTCTAAAAACTGATTTCCTGATGATGATATACCACTAAAACATTGCAAACGAGTGGTTTTGCATGTAAGTGTGCGTGAGCTCATTCTGCTACCTTTAATGTGGTCACTTTCTTAGAAACAGAAATGTGAAGCATGTTCTTTATTATTTTTTCCACACTGAAATCAACCAATAGTCCCGTCTAATGATGCAAAACGCTGTGTGGACACTTATACATCAAACTGATGCTGAAGTTATGTTCTGCTCTTACAAATATTTTGGTAATCCATAATCACATCTTTTAATGAGCCATATAAATATTTAATGACGGCATTCTGTGTGTATAATCAAAAAGAATTCACAAGGGAGTTAAATAAGAGGTTAAATATACCTAAAAGGAGGGAACAACTGCCCCTTCCCTTCATCAATTACATAATTTCCCAGCAAAAATGATTTTGTGCAACAAAGTCAGACTCATAATGATTCAAACTTCTATGTAAAAAGGAAATGGTTGTAGATGAGAAACATTTCACAGTCTGCAAAAAGGGATAAATCGAAACTTTAGAGTGAATTTACCGCCGTCATCTCAGCGGCAATCACTCTGAAAACTGGTTTTGATGCGTTTCAGATGCTGCGGGTCAGACTGAGGCAGGTCCAGAGTCTGAGCGTGAGAGGGAGGGTCTGTTCACCCTCCATCAGCGACGTGGTGCCATCAAACAGGCCAAAGTACACGTTGTCAAATGTCACGAGTTCAGTGCCACCTTCTTCCCTCAACCGACCTTCTGCTCCGTCTGCAAAGAGTTTGTCTGGTATGCAACTGCCATCGATATCATAAACCACCAAATTAGTCACTTCCCTCATTATCATGAGTCATTTCACATGTTTTTCTCCACTGCAGGGGTCTAAACAAGCAGGGCTACCAATGCAGACGTAAGTGTCACCTTATTTTCCACTGACGTAGTGAAAACCCAAGTTTTAAATGAGGCTTTTGTGTACACCTCTAGTTTATAACTTGTTCTCCTTGTTTTATTCAGACTGTAATGCAGCTATCCACAAAAAATGCATAGACAAAGTCATCGCCAAGTGCACCGGTTCTGCCGTAAACAGCAAAGAGACAATGGTGAGTCTGTGTGCTTGCTTTGTGTCTTCCAGTCAGATGAATACCAAACCTGCTGATGCAGCATGTGTAAGCTTGTGGTTAGAATGCTTGCTCATGAAACCGTCACCATATAGAGGAGTATCTTTACACCAAATGTTTTGTCATTTACTACTTCATCTTCTTGCCCTTGTTTCACTTCCTCCTCCCTACATGCCTGCATGTGTTTAACACTACAAGAGACTCATCATGCTGTTAAAAACAGACGTCCTCCCACCCACTGATGGGATGCAGGAAGTGTTTCTACTGCTTTGGACTCTTCGGGACAGTGTTCTGTGCAGCTTTGTGATAAAATGTGTGCAATGTGTTGCAGATCCACAAGGAGCGCTTCAAGATTGACATGCCTCACAGGTTTAAAGTCTACAACTACAAAAGTCCCACCTTCTGTGAACACTGCGGGACTCTGCTGTGGGGGCTCGCCAAGCAGGGGCTGAAATGTGAGGGTGAGAGGCAGGACTTTTATGATTTTATGGAAAAATATCTACATCTGTCTTCAAGTCTTTGGTTGTATGCATGACTGAATGAATCATCTGGTTGTTAGAAGATCTAAGGATAAGGTCAAAGTAACCTCAGATGAACTACATAATATATTACACTGTATATTTGTTTAATTGAACCAAAATGGAGACAAAGTGTGTGAAAAACTAAGTACACGCTTTACTTTTTATCATAGGAATTAAGCTTTCAGGTGTGTTAATAACATAACGCCAAAGAGGAAAAATACTATCAATGATCTTTGAGACGAAAAGTTGCTGTCCATCAATTTGAGGCCTTCATTGAGAAAGATGATCCAGTAGTAAAGAACATTTGAGACAGCTCTAAAACTTCCCAGCAGTGCATGTCCCAGCCAGTTTGCCCTAAAGTCTCACTCAGACTCTACAGGCCTCAGTTCTGTTCAGGACAACACAATCAGAAAAAGATTGAACAAGCATGACTTGTATGGAAGAGTTACAGGAGAAAGATTCTTCTCTGTAAAGAGCACATGGCAAAGTTAACTGAACACACAAGAAGTCTGGAACAATGTCCTTTAGACAGACCAGACCAAACTGGAGATGTTTGCCCACCAAACACAGGATATCAGCACCTCATTCCATCTGTTACGCTGCACAGTGGTGGAGGTGGACGGTTCCAGCTGGTCTGGGACACCTTGCAGTCATTGGCCACGTTTTACATCCGCAACAGGTTACAATTCTGATCAGATCAGATCTGTACCGTTTACATGAACCCTGAAAAAGTCATTCTGAACATCACAGGTTTGAACAGAATAAATTATTTTGGCATGTGCACGTGTAGAAGAAGAAACGTTGATTTCCGATGTAAACAAACATGTTTATTTATCGCCTACTAGCCGCAACATAAAGTGCAGAATCACATTATTTTGATGTATCAGGCACGTGCAGTAAGGATCATTTCTGCCTTAATTTCTAAATATATATTTTGATGGACACCGATCAGAACAATCAGCATAACCATCTTGATCGGAATTTAATTTTGATCTGATTGAGTGTAATCAGATCAGAATCTATTGGTATGTTTTTGAAGCACTTTTATTCCGAATAATTGTGTCCATGTAAACATGGCTAATGACTCCACTATGACCTCCTCTATATACTAAAGTATTAAAGAGCCACATGCAACGCAGTCTGTCTGACAGCTCAAGCTTGGCTGAGACGGTTTGATGCAACAGGAAAATGATTCAAGCACAGCAGCGAAAAGAAGGAGGACAAAGAGGAAAGGAGGTTTTCTGTTTTAATCACATGACAGAATTAAATATGAAACTGTTTCGTAAGATGATACGCTAATAATTTTAGCACAGCTGAAGGTGTTTGTGGGAAAAAGAGAAACTTTGCATGAAAGAAACAACGTTTACAAACAAGTTTAGGACTCAACGATCATGTCCATCAGTTGTATTGATTACAAAGTAATTTAACAGAAGTTACTCCTGAGCTGCATTAAAACACTAAAGATTTGTTCCATTGCTACAGCAGCAACCGGTATATTAACCACAGATTAAAATCTTAAGGTAAAGAGTTAAAGACTGTCAAGTGTATATTATTTTAGCTCTGCTGTGACATTTCTTACTGACCCATGTCCTGTATCTGGGTCACAGCTGTTCACTGTGCTCATACTACAGTACAAAAAATATCCAAATATGTAGGGCAGGGCAAGTCAATTTGTATAATTATTATGATTTCAAAGATTAAAAGGACAGTTTAAAATACTACTTAGGGTTATTTGAGGTTTTACTATGAAGTATCTGAATATTTGCAGTTATAACGTGCAGGTTGGAGCTCAACTTGCTTAACTCAGCGAACATTTCTAACACCCAGCACTCGATATATACATTTATTCTTAAGTAATTTTTATGTTATATTATGTTTACATTGCTCTTTGATAAGAGCTGCGATGAGATGTTTTATGCCGACACATAAATATTATTAATTATGATTTTATTGTTCTTTGAGCTGTTTAGGATTTTTATTCTAATGCATATGTGATAGAAAACAAGTGTTCCAATACAAACTTGGTTATCGGTTACCATGGCTACGGTTGAAAATTCAAAGCATTTTGGTCTCAGTTCTATAAAGATTTTTACCATTTTGAATTTTGCCTCTATCAATCATACAACAGTCTGAATCCTGAGAAAAAACAAGTCCAGAACATCTGGGGGGAGCAAACGAGGTGCTCCTCATGCAGATATCACTGGGGTTTTATATGCTTTACGTAACATAAGAGGATTATTTCCTCCATCTCATAAAGATAATGTCATCCCTCAATCTGAAGCATTCTAAATTACCACGATTCCCACCAGAAAGCGATCATCGTTCAGTCCGCAACATCACATGACATACTTCCAACAGCTGACACGACAGCAAGTATCTGAGCATTCCAGATATCCTCGAAATCCTTCGCGTGTATTGAACAACTGCTGCTCCTGCAGCTGCTGCAGCAGCAGGTGTAAAGTTAATCAAATCTCCAGTACAAGCCAACACACTGATCCAGTCATTCCTGAGTCTCCGTGGTAACAGCTGCTGTTCTACAACACAGAACACATCTCATGTCGCAGTCAGCAAGATAATGTTTCATTCACTTGATTAATAAACTCACACATTTATAGAAAGTAGCTTAATAAATAGTATGATTTGGCTTTCATACGATATGACAAGACGTCCTGTGTTTCTGTTGTGTTTTTGTGCAGAGTGTGGCATGAACGTCCACCACAAATGCCAGAAGAAAGTGGCCAACCTCTGCGGCGTCAACCAGAAGCTGATGGCAGAAGCTCTGGCCATCATCGGGACCAAACAGCAGGTCAGACCAGCACATCCTCCGTAACTGAGCCAAATTCATTCAGAGAAAAACCTTAAACTAGAGACATTCTGGAGATTCTTTCCAACTTTCTCATAAATCTGCTCAGGCTGAGCCTCGTCAGATTTCAGGAGCTTCTAAGATGTCCATAAAATGTGTGCAATGAGTTTTACATAAAATAAAGCTCAACTCTGAATTCCTGCAGATACATTATATTTGAGTATAACCCCCCAGTCCACTGAATCAGACAGTAGGCTAATTTTACATGAAATCAGATGATTTGAAATAATTAATTTAATCTTAATTGTAATTTAAGTGAGTTTTCAATTAACTTGTTCAGCTTTCTATCAGTCAGTAAATAAGTGTCCAAAGCAAGAATCCTTAAAATATCATCTGGACGGTGTAACATGGAGGATAAAAAGTGTGATGCTGGTCTTACTTTCCTCTGAAGGCAAAAGGCACCAGAGAGTCGGAAATGATTGGTCGAGAAGGTCCGGTTGGTGTTGGCCAGGCAGGAGTGGTCCGAGCTCCGTCTGGGTTAATAATGGGTTTACCTGCCACAGCAACGCCTGCAAACAAAGGTACACAGCTTCTTAAATCTCACCTCTGATCACATCTTTGTAACTTTTCATTCGTGCTTACGGACCTGCTTCGTGCTTCAGATTTACCGGGAGTTTCGTGGGAGGGACCGCCGGATGTCCGTAAGACAACCGCCGAGCCGCTGCCAGAGGAGCCTCTGTACGCCGTTCCTAAGAAGGATCATCAACCCAAATTTGCCGTTGAGGACTTCATTCTGCACAAGATGCTGGGGAAAGGCAGCTTCGGGAAGGTACTGGAGAGCATCTGGAAGAAAATATAAGCAAAGCACAGGCCGCTGTTTTAAAAGATCTCTGCAGGAAACAATCATAGTTTAAATAAGAGCTGCAACAGAGTTCGGATTTGTCTGATACAGCAGAAATTATTCCTCCTTGAAGGACCCATGAGCAAAAACATGAAATAAACTGATTATTGCTGCGGATTTCTCGTCACTTCATGACCCGTTTCAGTGAAAAACTTTTAAAAGAATAATATTTTAGTCATCTTTGTTGATGTATTTCTCTAATACGTCGAACTCTGAGGCTTGTGCTGCTGGTTTCCACAGAAACCACTCGTTTATTCAGCTTCTTCACGTGTAACTAAATCTGAAGCATCCGAGTGAGCGACGGAGCTAAAAGAGCATAAACGGTTTGATTCCAGGTGTTTCTGGCCGAGCTGAAGAAGAGCGGACAGTTTTTTGCTGTGAAGGCTTTGAAGAAAGACGTGGTCCTGATGGACGACGATGTGGAGTGCACCATGGTGGAGAGGAGAGTTCTGTCTCTAGCCTGGGAGAACCCTTTCCTCACGCACCTTTACTGCACCTTCCAAACCAAGGTGATAAGCGTGTGGCAGACATTCACCGCAGCTCTGACTGCAGACTACAATCCTGATCTTTGGTTTTATGTGCAGGAGAACCTGTTCTTCGTTATGGAGTATCTGAATGGAGGCGATCTCATGTTCCACATCCAGAGCTGCCACAAGTTTGACTTGCACAGAGCCACGTATGTGTCCAGACACTGCCAACATACCTCTTTACCTTCAGATTTGTTGTTTTGATTCACTTCTTTCTTCCATTTTTGCTGGAAACAGTGTTTAGATAAAGTAAAAAAAAACAATTCATGTTTTATTTCCGTCCTTCTTACAGCTTCTATGCAGCTGAGATCATCTGTGGGCTCCAGTTTCTGCACTCTAAAGGAATTATTTACAGGTAGGTGCTCCGTGAAAGCCAGAAACAAGAGTGTGATTCATGATGCAAGCTTCATAACCCAGATTGGGTCCTTTGTTCTCTCTCTGTAGAGATCTGAAGCTGGACAATGTGCTGCTGGATTCAGATGGTCACATAAAGATCGCAGACTTTGGTATGTGTAAGGAGAACATGCCAGAGGACTCGCGGACCTCCACCTTCTGCGGAACCCCAGACTACATCGCCCCTGAGGTAAAAAAAAAAACAAACTTTGACTTAACAAATCCTCCTACAGACATCATCTTTTTTATTTTTTTTACTTTTATTTAACCAGGAAAGTCCCATTGAGATTAACATCTCTTTTACAAGGGAGCCCTGGCCAAGATGGCAGCGAGAGTTAGAACGATACAACCTAACACAAAAGAAAAAACATAATAATAATTTAAAAAAGAAAAAAAAAGGCATAAAATATATGACATACATACAGTACCAATACAACTAAACCAGTTACAGGCTCATCATGTTCAGCCATATTTGTGTGTTTTATGAACCAGATCCTGCTGGGTCAGAAGTACAACAGCTCTGTGGACTGGTGGTCGTTTGGAGTGCTGCTGTACGAGATGCTGATCGGTCAGTCTCCGTTCCACGGCCGGGATGAAGAGGAGCTGTTCCAGTCCATACGGACAGACAACCCCATTTATCCCAGCTGGCTCACCAAAGCAGCCAAAGACATACTAGTCAAGGTAAGACACTGTGTATTAGATTAGGAGTGTTAAGATCATCCCGAGGCAAGTCTGGAAAAATATCCGTCCAGTAAATGTTTGTTATTGTTTGTTTTTTTAAATGAAGAAAATTTATTCTCTGAAAAATCATGACAATTTAGATGGATCGAGATTTATTTTGCTTGGATTATTCTCAGAGCAACCATGATGAAACTAAATAAGCTCTAGAAATGAAGCCAGTCACAATAATTATAAAATATTTGATCGGACTACAATCGTTCCGTATAATCCTGCTATGTTTCTAATATTAAAAGGAATATTTTAATGAAGATTCATTAACTTCAAAAGGTTCGGTTGCAATTTTTACTGAGGGTACGTTTTATGGTTTCACACCAAATGAGCAGAGATCCTGAAAAACATGGAGGATGCAATTTGTCAAATTTACAGACAGAAAAAGTGGCCGTGAAGATGCAAATACCACCAATCTAATTAAATCATCAACACAAATCTCATCGTCATGACAACCCATTAACTCCTGCAGTTAGTTAACGACTGAGATGATGGGACGTGATGACAACATCATGGATATCCTTTAAATTCATTTCACTGTTTCTCACTTCACCTCCTGTATACGTGTTGCCTTTCACGACTAATAGATTTGCATGTGTGTGACGTCTGTGTGTTTCCAGCTGTTTGTGAGGGAACCCGAGGAGCGGCTGGGAGTGAAGGGAAACATCAGGCAGCACAGTTTCTTCCACTGCTTCGACTGGAGCGCCCTGGAGCAACGGCAGGTGACGCCGCCCTTCCAACCGACCCTGGTAAGTCAACGTGTGTCAGTGTGCAGTCACCTTAACATGAGAGAAGTCCGCCATTTACTTTCTTACAATTTCAACCATCTAAGAGAGGAAACGTACAGCATCTGGATGAAATTTCAAGTCTGTTCCCGTTTTTATGCAGTAGAAGAAAAGGATAAAATAATGTGATTCTCAAAGAGCTTGTAGATCTCAGCGTGGTTCTTAAAACATCTGAGGAAACTGAATAATGGAGGACAAAAGAAGGTGTCAGGACTAAAAAACTATCTTCAGCAGATGGATGTGAAAGTGACATCCGTAAGAAATATTAGAGGTACAGAAAAAAATGTATCACATCAGAATTGAGATTCTTATTTATTAAGATTCTGAATCGATCCAAAATTTCCAAGAATCATTATTTTAACACTTGAAAAGGGTTTGACTACTTTCCAAGCTTCTATTATGAGACAAAGGAATGTTGCAGTTTACAAGGTCTGCAAATATGAATCAAAAAAGCAAACGTTGAAACATCACCTCTAAATGTTTTAATCGCGTAACCTTGAAAACCTTTTTTTAACAACCAGTTTTCTTTCAACTAATAAAACAAATCCTCAGAGCTCTTTCTAGCTTATAGAGGAACGTACTTCATCCTGGAACTGGCACCTTTTGTTACTAAAAGAGTATTGATTGTGAATTCAGATCGGTTTAAATTGTGAATCTATACAGAATCGAATCGTTACCCCAAGAATCGGAATCAAATTGAATTGTGGTCAGATTCAAATCCCTAAGAAATAGACCTGCTAAAGACCTGGCAGGACCAGAGGGATCAATCTGGACCCACAGCTGATCCACCTGCTGCTGGTTGAAGCCTCACGGTCTCCATGAGGGGTTTCTGTCTAGAGGACATTTTTAAGGAATGGGAACAGGATGAACGGAGGGATGAATCCTCGGCAATAATGAAGCAGAGTGGGATCATCTTGATTGAGAACTAAACAAAAAGGCCGAAACATCTAAAAAGTTTGGAAAAAGTCCTTCAAGAACCCTGGAGAACTATTCCTGAAGACTAAAGCTCGTCTAAGAACGTTCAATCTGCGTTGAGGAATAAAGATGCTCATAAATATTGACTTTAAAGCTCGTTAGAATCATAGAAACACTTTTTCTTATATATTGTGCCGATTCTACTTTATAATTTATAGGTAAATATGAGAAAACGTCACGTTGACTTCATGTGGGACAGATAACAAGATTCTAGTATAAAAATTAACCAATCTGTTCGCCACATTTTGTTGAACACTACTGACTAAAATAAGAAAATTTGTCTCCATTTTCACAGACGTCGCCGGGCGACTACAGCAACTTCGACAAGGAGTTCATCAACGAGAAGCCGAGGCTGTCGTGTGCCGACCGCACGCTCATCAACAGCGTGGACCAGACCATGTTCCGAAACTTCTCCTTCGTCAACCCCGGGATGGCTCGCATCGCGGCGCACTGACCAAATAAGAAACACCTTCGAACTCGCTGCTCGACAACCAGCAAACCCTCACACAAGCTGCAGAGACTTTAAACTGTGAATGTCACAAAACTTATCTGAGCTCACACGTACGGTGATGATGGTAACCACTAAGAGGATGTGCAGGGTAGAAGGCACGAACAACACAACTGTGACCGGATATTTAACCGTCAAGTGAAAGCAACAAAACAACAAAAATTTAAATATAATTATAAATAATGAATAATAAAACTTTTAAAATTAAGCGTAGTTGAAGCATAAAGTACCCGCGACCCTGCGTGGATTAAGCGGTACAGAAAATGGATGGATGGATGGATGAAGCATAAAGTGTATTCGTGTAAGGACGTCATTGGTTTTGCTCTTTATGGTCACAACCCACAAATTTCACACCTGTCTGAATACACAGAAATGATAAAAGAGGTCAAATTTTCAACCTCATTCCGTTTAGAAATACTTTTAATGAACTTATGGTGCCTCATATGAGTTCATTTCCCCATTTTAAGTAAAATCCAACTACGATTCAGTTTGAAACTGATGTGTAAATAAGTGTAATCTAAGTCTGTGGATATCCTGTACTGTAGTCTCTTCATGTTGACATGTGTTTTAGTTTGGATCAGATCCCTGGATGTTGTACTTTTAATCCTCATCTTCGTTGTTGATCCTGTAAAATAAAGTGTGTGTCTTTTTTTTTGTTCGTCTTTTTAATGTGGTGTTTACGTAAGATGGTTTCATATTTTTAAGCATAGTATATCGCTCGCTTACACCAACAGAGGAAGTGGAGGTGGAGGAGCCGACAAAAGAATCGTCATCAGTTTTTCCACTTCACATTTCACCTCACGCGTATTTTCCAACAGAGTTTACTGAGAAAAACCTAAAGATGTCAGGCTTAAAAAAGAAAAAAGAACATTTATACGTTGTACTGTTGCACACTAGGAACTGACTGTAAATGTTATGTGTTGGCAACTTGAGAGAAAGTATGAAAAGAACAAATATCTATGACCTTTCCTGGGATAAGTGGTGAATTAATTTCATTATGCCCTAGTATAGAGAGTATATATATATATATATATATATATATATATATATATATATATATATATATATATATATATATATATACGCTTCCCGTAAAAATAAATATGAATCTGAAGTTAACTAGGAAATGGAGATACACTACTCACTGAAAATTAGGGATATTTCAATTCAATTCAATTTTATTTATAAAGCTCTTTTCACACCGAAGCAACACAAAGTGCATTACATGATAAAAACAATTAAGAAAAAGAAAGAATTAAAAACATTCATACAACAGTAGCAGAAATTTAAATCATTCACCTCATTTTCTCTTTCACATGTAATCATAAATGTACACAAACACACACAGAGCACAAGTAAACTCTCCCCACCCCCCCACCCTGACCTCAATCTAAACAAGCATGAGCTCCCATCCCTAGTGACTGTCTCTTAACTGAATGTAAAATA
>JAOXYM010000025.1:5338406-5350530 GCA_028567055.1 Leptatherina wallacei
TGTTAAGAATTGATTGAAAGTAAGTTTAAGGGAGAATGGATAACCAAATATACCAGGTGATGACTCCTTTAAAGAATAAAATAAATCGGCTGATCTTCAGTCTCCAATGATTTCTTTTAAAATTTTCAAAAAAAAATTTCTTTGAAAGGTTTAAATTAAACTTTTCCAGTCACTGACATCAACACATTCGCCCTTTTGAACACACATCATGGCTGATTCTGCAAAGAAAAGCAAGAGGACATTATCAGAGGAAAAGGAAGAGACAAAGCAAGAGATTAGACGAGCGTTAACATCAGACTGACTTTTACTGGATGGAAAGGGCTCAGAGAAGAGACAGGATGCAAAATGATGCTGAATTAGCCTTCATTAGGGGGGCGGTATTGTATGAAAATCTTTATTAATATACAGTAGCACTTCTTAAACTGAAATGTAACCCAGAGTGCTCTGCAGAGCAACAACAATCAAAGGAAGAGAAAAAATAGGTACGGTTTCAGCATTTCTACCAAGACTGGAAAATAAAAATGCTTTTCATCATGGAGATGTGGACGGAGATGATGCATAACATCCTTTTTGTTTTGTTTTTTCTGTTTTTAAATTTGGTCAAACCAAATATTTTGTCTTATGACGGTATGAATACAACACATACATGTCATTAAATCATTTCTATGTATCTGTTTGTGCCTTCCAGTATGGACACTCTGATGCTGGTGGGGTGGAGCACGTTCCTCCAGGCTGGAACTACTGGGTCGCATTGGTAAGAGAGTTCGATGATTCGCAGACCAGTTTATATCAAAAATTTAAATAAAGATCGAAGCTATAAACCAGAACCTCATCAGGAGCTTATCATCCATTGAAGTCCAGGTTTATTTCTTGTTCATGAACATATATCCTTCATTAAGAACAAGTTAATTCAGAGCTTAAAATGTTGGATTCCAGGAAGTAACGGATGCCAGATGGATCCATGCAGGAAGTATGACAACAACTGTGTCACGAGTGAGTGTTTATACGAGTAAACGTGTCAAATAAACAAGGAAACTGGAAAGGAAAAGATGTGTTCTCTGTGTAACACACGCAGGAGCAGGATTCTTTATTTACCAAGCTCTGAGATGAAGTTGCTTCGTCTATCTCGCGGTGAACAGAGCTTGTATTGATCTTCTGATGGTGCGGTCACTCTTTATCCACCCTGTCGCACTTTGATCCAGTTTCCAGACACCATCTTAAAAACGTGCTGCTCCAGGAGCTGTGGGTTAGTTCAGTAATAAAAATTTGACAGGGACAATACATTAAAACAATGATACAAAAATATGCACGTGTATACGGGCTAATTTGCTCGGACTTTCTGATGATTAGATCAAATCCACATCTGAATGCTGATTAGATGGAATCTGACCTTTTGTTCAGAGGTTTGAGCATGCTCAGTGGGTCTAATCTGCTTTAGTTTGCTCCCTGATAAATAATGCAGAATCCTCAAACCTTCCAATTATTTCCATATATTCAGGCCTAGTTTATATTTCTAAAGAGGCAAACGTTTTTAGATGGAAGATTGCAGCTCTTTAACATCTCAGTTGTTTTTTCTTTTTTTTTTTTTATATACTTCTGAAAGGTGGTCCGTGATTTGTTTACCTCATAAGTCACAGTGATGCTTATGTGGTCATGTGACTGGAACCTCATTGTAATAGAGGCCAGACTAATAAACAGGGTAAAATGAGATTTTTCTTTATTTTACAGGATGTTTCTAACTGGTTTACGGACTGGTCACATCCAGGAATATAGCTGGAATTCATGGTGACTGTTGCGCTCAGCAGACACAAGAAGGTTTCTTCCTTCTGACTTTTTTATAGCTTTATTTTCTCTTAGTTTGAAACACCGAAATGTTTGAAAACCAGCTGGAGTGAAGTGGAGATGGTCTGATTGGGTTCAGATGGATTTGAATTGGCACAATTAGGGGACACATATTCTTACTTTATGTTTTTTTTCCCCCCCAATTCAGTCAGTTTGAGGGTTAAAAAACAAATCAGAATAAGAATTAGAATAAAAATTGTATGATTTCTCCAGGATGGTTGTACAGAATGGTGGACTTTACTTAATATAAAATTTTAAGACTTTCAAGGTGTTTACCTGCTTAAAAGCTCGTCATGGTCCAGACCTGGCCTCATCCTGTTCCACTCTTGATCCTATTGACCTACTGCAGAAGCACAGAATTATAAAGTTGGAAAGTTATGTTGTGTTTCTTTTTTAGATCAACCAGGCAAAATGCCTTTTAATGGAAAAATAAGGGGTCTTTACAATCTGTGTCTATGTGATGTTTTCCAGGAGAAGAACTCAAAATACTACAACTACACTCTGTCAGTGAATGGAAAGGCTCAGAAACACGGAGCCGACTACAGCAAAGACTATTTGACAGATGTCCTGGTGAGTGGTCTGATCATCAAACGTTTCAACAGAAGGAGAGAAAATTAGATGAAGTGTGTGTTTATTACAACAATAAATACTAAAGATTCAGTTTTGCCCCGTCTTTCTCAGGCCAACATGTCTCTGGAGTTCCTCCAGTATAAATCCAGCTACCAGCCGTTCTTTATGATGGTGTCCACGCCGGCCCCTCACTCCCCCTGGACAGCAGCTCCTCAGTACAAGGATAGCTTCAACAGCACCAAGGCTCCCAGGGACCCCAACTTCAACATCCATGGGAAGGTGGGGCTGTTGAATCCTACAAGATATTTAAAGACTTTAGATTAATCAGAGTCCATCGGTCTTTGATAATCATGATGATTGAACCTTCTTCTGTGTTCAGGACAAACACTGGTTGATCAGACAGGCAAAAACTCCCATGACCAACTCCTCCATTCAGTTCCTTGATGATGCCTTCAGGAAAAGGTCTGTCACATCTTTTCAGCTCCTCTCATTTCTGCTTGTCTCATTTTCATTTCTGAACGTTCCTCATGTTCTTGTTGCTCCTCCCGGCCTGCAGGTGGCAGACTTTACTGTCAGTGGACGACCTGGTGGAGAAGATAGTGAAGCGGTTGGAGGTCCGAGGTGAACTGGATAACACCTACATCTTCTTCACCTCTGATAACGGATACCACACAGGTGTGTGTGTGTGTGTGTTTGTTAATTACACTTTATCCGCCAGTTTTCTTATTTGTGAGCTAACAGGGAAAACGCATACGTGTGTCGTCCTGTTTCAGGTCAGTTCTCTCTGCCGCTGGATAAAAGGCAGCTCTACGAGTTTGACATCAGGGTTCCACTCATGGTCAGAGGACCGAACATCAAACCCAACCAGACCAGCCAGGTACACACACACACACACACACACACACACACACACACACACACACACACACACACACACACACATACATGGATATGGACAATATTTGCACTAAACCTTTTACTGAGCTGAGCTGGTAAATTCTGAGTGGATAAATGTGGGCATGAAAATGTTGCATGTGTAAAATGTGTACATGGACGAGGACTAGAAGTTATTAGTACGGGCAGTTTTTCTAGAGCACATCTGCAAGAGAATATGAACCTACTGCTATCCTTTAAGGCTTCGTTCTCACTGCTGGCAAAAGTGACTCAAATCCAACTTTTTTGCCCATGTGTGACCTATAGCTGATGTTTTTACTCCAGTCTGAACAGTACAAATCTGACCCAGGCCACTTTTGCATGAGCTCAGCCTGAACAGTCACGTCACATTTCATCCAGCTTTTATGTCATTGATACGAAGCAGACGTCACAGTTCTGTCGAAGGTGGCGCCAGCCCTGGGTAGTAACGGATGTAGACAATAAACAGAATAAAATATATCATGTTTCCGACTCTGATTGCACCACAACTTCGAAAGTGACACACATGCTAACAAGTGTAGCATATTAACCTCTGTAAACACAGTGTGTGATGTCAAGTCTTCCTCTGCACATGGGGGTCACTTCAGGGCCGTTTACAGTTCACAATGAAGTGTAATGGAGGTCGTATGTAAGTGATAATGTGGACTGCTATGCAAAAAAAGAAAGAAGAAAAGAAGAGATGTCAGGAAAACAATCATATTCGAGCATTTAGACCTGCAGTGGGAACGTAGTTTAATTCGTGGGTGTGGAGGAGCCGGTTACTTGTGAGAAGGCAGCCACTGAAAGTTTTTTGGGATGTTGATGGTCCTGCAGGAACCTGCAGCGCTGCTGTGTACTGCAGAGGATTCAGCAGAGATGCATCAATGTGATCACACAAGTTGGGTGAGACTTAATCCTGTAGTTGCAGTGATGCATCAGTAAAATGTAGGAGTTTAAAAGCCAGCAGGGAGAAACATGAGGCGGGACTTTGCAGTGATCCGCAGCACCATCACTGTGGATCAGTAGAAAAAAATCAGCCCACTGACCGCAGCCACTCCTGAAGCTTTAAAAAACGGACGCAGAGCACTGACCTTTGTGTTGTGGTGATGGTCATTCACAGGATTAATCCTCAGTGTGGAGCTCCACTCAGTCCTCTAACAACCATGGAATGAGATCATTGCTTTGACCAAACAGAAATGTGATCCTTCCTGTTGGTTGCAGCTCCTCTAAAGCCCCTTTTCACAAAATCCTTTTAATTTCTCATCAGTTTAAGTAGTCCGCCTGCAAATTCTGACATCAGACAAGATGCATTTCTGTGATAAAGGTCAGCTAATTAATTGTCAGCTGCACAGCTTTGAAATTGTAGTAGGCCTACTTACAATATAACAGTGTATAGGGGAACGACGGCTTGAACCTTGCTTTAAAAACCAACTTAAACGCTTCTTCCACAAAGGGTAATGGCGGTATCAGGTGCTTCACAGCTGAGGGACATAAACTTGCAAAAAGGAGAAAGAACTATTAAAATGTATTCATTCATCTCCAGACTATTTTCTAACAAATTGTGTTTCCATGGAAATCTCTGAATTAGCTTTGACTTTAAAAGGATGTTTTAGGCAGTTCACTGAGGTGATAAAAGCACTGCAGTGTCTTCTAGAGTGGAGATGTGAACTTTGAGGTACCTTAGCATATTCTGCTCCGGAGTCCTGAAGATCCTGGGTGATGTGTGTGAGTGTGGATCCTCCTTTGCTGAAGTCCTTCCTCCATCCGTCTGGTCTCGGGAGACATTCAGACTATTAGACTCATCATCAGAGATCCCACCTGCAGGATCACAAACACCAACTGTGTCATTCACAGAAAACGTGTTTTTGTATGACAGCTTGCAGAAAGACGGCAGCTGTGTTGTTATTCAGCCTCCGTCGTCTGTCCCTCGCAGCATTTGTTGAGCTAAATCTTTCATGTCATGTCGCCAGATGCTGGTGGCGAACGTCGATCTGGGCCCCACCATTCTGGACATCGCCGGGTACAGTGTCAACAAGACCCAAATGGATGGCATGTCCTTCCTGCCCATTATGGTGAGAACTATTAGCTGATGTTGCTCTTTTGTAGTGTGAGCAAACAAACCCAGCGTCACCACATGGACATACGGAGACCTTTATTTTTACTTTAGTACCAATTCCCTGTGGAACGGTTAGATTTAAGGCTTTTCCTTTAAGAAAAGAAACAGACACATTTTAACCCAAATTTTAGAACAACAACAAACCATTAATATACAATGTTAAATAAGTTGGAGTAACAGGAAAGTTAAAGCTCTTCTGTGTGTGTGTGATATCAGGAGGGGAAGATAAACAGCAGCAGCTGGAGAACTGACATCCTGGTGGAGTATGAGGGCGAGGGGAGCAACGTGTCGGACCCCGCCTGCCCCCTGCTGGGGCCCGGAGTGTCGGTACGACCAGATAAAATGATATTACGATCTCTGTTGAAGCGACTTCTCTACAGCTGAAAAACTCTTTTTCTCCAGGAGTGTTTCCCAGACTGTGTGTGTGAGGACTCGTACAACAACACCTACGCTTGTGTGCGCACCGTCTCCCCCTCTGCCAACCTGCAGTACTGCGAGTTTGACGACAACGAGGTATAGAACAAATTGCGTTGCTTTAACGTCCTTTTCTTTGGCGCCAACTAGTGGCAGAAGTGAACGTGGAGGTATCGACTCTCTTCTTCAGGTGTTTGTAGAAGTCTACAACGTAACAGCAGACCCCTACCAGCTCACCAACATAGCGAAAACCATCGACCAGGAAGTTCTGGAGAAGATGAACCATCGGCTGATGATGCTGCAGTCCTGCTCCGGACAGTCGTGTCGGACGCCCGGCGTGTACGATCCAAGGTCTGTACATGCTAAGATGTTTAACAGTTCGGTTGTGATGGAACATGTTAAAGGATTTAAACACCAACCTCAGAGCATTTAGATAATTTACGTTGGATTAGTATCTGGTTTGAGGTCAGTGGGTAAAAGTTGACACGTTTTGCAGGTGATAATCAGAAATGATCAATTTGACCTGCTGTGCAACAGGTTATGAGTTCACCATCAGTTACCATGGTGATCTATAATGATTTAAATCTTCCCAATGTCTTAGTTTAGTTTCATAGTGAACCCTGTGCAAAAGAAACTTCCATTAAAAGCCCAAAGAAGCTGTTAAATCGTCAACCAGAATCCCTTTAAGAGGAAAAACAAGACGTGGTTTAACGAGCTTTATGATGGTATTAATAAAAGGAAATCTACATTTCTTGTTTTATCTTGTTTTTAAAGATTAATTTAACAAATTTTTTTTGTTATACATGTTAATTGAACATTTCCAATTTTAAAGATTAGGAAATCTAGCTGCAGGCCTATTATGCCAAATTTGAAGTAGTTAATTTAAAAAGGAGCCATAATCAAAAATATGTTCTTTACGTTTTTTTGTATTAAATTTCAAAATGATTGCTCTAATTTTTGGTGAAGTTTTCAGAAATGAACAACAGATTTTAGTTGGAAATTACAGGAACAATAATAAAGTACCCCAACAATAAAAAGCTCTTTTTAAACCCAGGACAAAATCATTTTACTTACTTTTAAATGACTACAAATGTATCACCTGTTCATCTGACCTGCGCATTCAAGCTTTAACAGTACTTTCCCCCCCCTCCCTCAGGTACAAATTTGACCCTCGACAGCTGTTTCCCGGCCACGGTTGGAGGCTCAGCAGACTCAGACAGATGATGAAATAAGAATGAAGGATGAGGAGAGGATGGAGGGAGCAGGCGGAGGAAGAAAGGCTGTGTTGTGTATTGTATTCAGCCTTTCCTGTTGTTGTTGCCTTGTTTTCGGCCTCCTGAGCTGAGCCAATCTCTTACAAGAAGGGATCACATATTGAGGAGGGGGCGGGGGGATTACCATGGAGACAGGAGGCCTCTCTGGATTCAGGACCCACCTGTAAACTTTGTGTTACTGCCTGTTAAATAAGTTTAATATTTGTGAAAGGAAGCCAGATTATTCAAGACTGATTTCCACTAACAAGCCATGAATTCAGATCCTGTTTTCTTATCAGCGTTTTGCACGTCAGCTCGGTCATATCCTTTTAGATCCCCCCCCCCCCCAGCTCATCTAGATATCCAATATTCTGTTTGTTCTTCATGCAGTTGGGTAGTTCCCAAAACTTTGGTGAAAGGACATTTTGAGTTAACCACAGACGGTTGCACTACAGTCTGAGGTGCTGCATGCCAACATGTACCAAACACATATGTTCCTCAACAATCCAGCCAACAATCAGTTTCCTATAATCAAACATGCAAATCCCCGATGGATGGTTGGCGAACAGTATCATAACGTTTATTACTATTACATAACTACTATATATGTGCCTCGTTTTGAACTATATTTGACATCCTAAGATAAGTGATCAACAAAATCTGGATTAGCTGACGAGGACCACCAGGAAACATATCCATGTCCAGCCCTCCGACCCCCCCCCCCCACCTCAGCTGCTCACAAACTGTTGGATATTTGGCCTCCAGTACTTCCTGGTTCACACCTCAGTTTAGTTACTAGTCTGTAATTTCCGCACATTCCTTTCACGGGGAATAACCTCACCACAACAAGAAACCTTCCTGTCGACAGAACAGCAGGGAGAAATCTAAACGGGCGCTGAAGCCACTGCTGCATTTTAGTATCTGAACAGAAGTGCAACAGTTAAATTCAGATTAGTAGTTTTTGTGCTAACAGATGCATTTAAGCTCTCCTCTTAGCATCACGGTGAGTTAAACTTGACTTTAAGGGGGGTGTTTAGTCTCCTGGGTGTTTTGTTCATTTAATAAGATTCAAACTAAAGTAAAATGAAAAGTAGGATGTGTTAAGCACCAAATTGAGAGGGGTGGGGGGGTGGGAGGGGAACCTGCATGCTTATCGCTGCTGGGAAAGAGAAGTATCAATCAGAGTAATCACAAATTTAAAAACTGTATTAGATCCCATTTACAACCAGTACGATGTTGCATTGGTCCAAATAAAACTGGACTTGCAGAATAAATACAAACATTTTTAATCCAACTAAAATCCTACTAAATTGAATTTAAAGTGATTCCTATGTGTATACGCTAGTTCACACCCAGGGTGGCTGAGGTGCTCTGAGCATGCTCCGCAGTTTTTTTTTTTTTAGGTCAACCAGGATAAAAACAGTGACTTGGCAAAAAAAAAAAAAAAAAAAGGACACTCACCACCTATTGAGGTTGAACTGAACACACAAGTTGAATCAATTATTCGTCCATGCTTGTGTACTGGAACAAAGAGTAGTTCATGTTTAACTGAGCATGGAAACATGAGGTACCCTTTTACCTGCAACTGGACAGAAACCAGAAATGTAGAAATGACTCTGAGTTGATGAACAGATTAAAAATTAATAAAAGTAAAAATAAAAATAAAAAAAAGGATTCTAAAGGATAAATGTTGACAGAAAAGAAAGTGGCGCCACCTACTGGAGGAGAACCAGAAAACGGTTGTCTTAGAGATCAGTGCCTTGCAACACATAGATCATATAAACTAAGGCCTACAGTCATCGTTCAAGTTAAAATCACACAGGGAAAAAAAATTATAATCACATTTGCAATTTCACAGTTAATATTTTTAAATATTTCTGCAATAGAAATGTGGACGGGACCAGTTCTTGTTGGCTTCCTGCCTGAATTTAGTCCGTTATTTATAAAAAAAAAAAACGTTTTACTGAAACAACCGTTAATGTCAGGTTATTACTGATGCTGCAGACCAACAACATTTCACTATAGTTTAAGACTGACACTTGCTTTCCATTAATTTATTTCAAATTAGTAAATCTTTTAGCATCATGACTTGCTGCATTGTTAGCTGATGAACTTTACATTTCAGGTCCAGTTTTAAACACATGTGAGAAAAGTGGTGAGAGTAGAGTCTTTATACGAGTATGTCGTGTTTTAAGCATTAAATTGAACCAAATTTCCTCTGACGAAGAAAATATCCGAATGGGAATGTTGGCGGTGTAATTTAACACAGGCAGTCATCTTCAACTCAGATCTCACAGCTTGTTTTCATTTATGGATTTGGATTAAGATCTCTTAAGTCCAAACAATATATTTAATTTTCCAGACTTCCTCTTTAAGGGAACTTAATTTTGCTTTGGATAATATTTGTTAATGCCATAAACTGCATTCATAGAAATATATGAAATTATGCACTTTTTCTTTTTAATAACACAAAAATAAATTGGCGCTATTTTGAAGTAATACTTCCATGCAGCAGCTCTGTCTTCAACATGTGCTCCACAACTGGACTAAGTTAACATTTCCACGTGTTCACATGAGATCAGAATCGCCATGAGACCACAGGACTGAACCAACACGCCACCAGACTTTCTCCTCGTAACGCCGGTCACTATGTTTCACTTCACTGATGCACTTTCC
This sequence comes from Leptatherina wallacei, assembly GCA_028567055.1. Classification (NCBI taxonomy): domain Eukaryota; kingdom Metazoa; phylum Chordata; class Actinopteri; order Atheriniformes; family Atherinidae; genus Leptatherina; species Leptatherina wallacei. Next base: position 5,348,190 of record JAOXYM010000025.1, read on the forward strand.
AGTCTGTCAGAACGGTTCGGTTGTTTTGGCACCTTTTAGTTTGATTTTTCAGAGTAGTTTTTAATGAATGTGATGATGTATTTTTGGCTCGTGTTTTTGTCCAAATAAAGATTCTTAAAAGATCACATCAGATTTGCTCTCTGAAAAATTCTTTTAGCAAATTATGAGCTTTATTATTCATAATTTGATCTTTTAGACCCGTCAGAAAAAGGTTTGTTTTGGTTAAACATCCAGTAATTTTCTTTTACTTACCTGTTGTCTTGCATCCTTTATGTTAGTTTTCTATCTAGAGCTGAAAGTCCTGATTATTTCCAGATTATTTCAACATCAGTTTTGGTGCATTAAAATGTTAAAATCTCCTCCCAAAAACTCAAAGATGGTTGATTTACTGGAAAAAACAAAACAAAAGAAAAACTGAAATTCCTCAGTTTGATAAACTGAGTCATTGTTTCAGCTCCATTAATTTGCTAACTCAAGTCTTAGAGCAACAAAGATTTAACAGAAAATATTTATTTCATAATCTAAATTTACAGTGATGTCATTAAAAACAGTTTTCAGACAGTCAATATTCATATTTTAAAGGGTTAATCAGAGAAATTTTAAATTCCAGTATAAACAGATTTTGTACACATTGAAGAATTAATCAGTGATTATTAAGGAGGCATCTCTGTTGAAGTTCAGTCATTCATTCCAGTTTAGTTCCAGTTCCTTGTTTGCATGATTGTCCTCAGACATCCAGTCCAAACGCAGCCTGTAAGCCAATTAAGTGAAGATAAATTTATCACTTGTTCATTTCAGGTTGTTGCTAATCTTAGCTCAGGGCCCAGTTCTGGGAAAAAGTGACTATTTTTGCTCTGAAGTCTTGTATACGAGGAGATTAATGTCTCCAACTCAGTTTAGTCATATTCCTGCTTTCTTTGATTAAGCTGCACATCATGTGAGGGGTTCTTTCAAAGAGTCTTACATTTGTTTTAATGGGACATTTCCTGTATTCTCCGGTGAAACGTCACTATTCTTCCTTCTTCAGATGCAGATAGAGAGTTTTATGTGCCCACATGGATTTACACTGTCCTAAAACATTGACAGTTTTCTACTCGGGAGTCACTAATAGTCCATCAGAAACCACGTGTGACTCCAGGTGTAAAAGGTCAAATTAAAAAACAGTCTCCTGTTCTCACGAAGCTGTTGTCCGTCATCAGCTCTCCCAGCCCTCCAGGACGGGCAGGAACGGTAGGTCGGTGCTTCCCAGGTAGGTCCTCCCCCGGTGCTGGAAGACATCACTGACGGCCCATGTTAGGCGCCCTTCCGGGTCATGGAGCGTTCCCACGATTTTGCCGTCCAATCCGAGCTCCAGAACCAGAGCGTAGCGCCGCAGGAGGAGGTTGTAGCCACTCAGAGGAACCACCTGAAACACAAAGACAAGATGGTTGCAAAAGACATCAAATAAATAACAAACCGCCTAATTTGGTCAAATCAACAGTCTAAAAAACAAAAGATATAGATGGATTTTTTTCCACCAAGAGGTTAGTCTACACGCACGCACGCACACACACAGTAATACAGTGTGTGTGCTACTGAAGGGTCCTGCCTCTGTCCTGTTACATTTCACACAATCTAGTCTGAATGCAGCTTGGAACAAAGCTTCGTAACATGATACAGCGGTCTGCATGGAGCATTGCATCATGGGAAAGTGCAACATTTATCTAAATGATTGTAAATCTTTGAGTTTGACTGGCTTTTATCAGGATTCTTTGACTGGAGCAAGATTGTTTGATTCATCTGCACCAGGTTTTCCTGCTTAACCAACTCTTAACGTGAAGAAATTACCATAAAAAATGATTTTGTCCAGCTAAAACCCCAAAACTAATACTTAAAAAAAAAAACAAATACCATAGATAATCAGCAAATACATTGAGAAATCTAGAACCAAAAATCTTTTTTGTATATTAACAGTTTTAAAAGATTCATCCATTTTGATTCATTACAGTAATTGGTAGAGATCTGGTGGATAAAACAGCCGTGTACAGTCATTATTTAGATGGTCATTTTCTAGCCAAACTAACACTTTATAAAACATTTTGCTTTTGTTTGCCATTTAAGATACAGAAACGTTCTCCAGAAAGTTGGTCACTATTTTTGCTAATTTAAGGCATCCATCCATCTTGTACCACTTATCCGGGGTCGGGTTGCAGAGAAGCCCAGCCTTCCCTCTCCCCAGCCACTCATATGCCCCTTTCACACTAGCACCTACTCAGCCCAGCCCAGCTCAGCCTTCATTCAGCCGACACCACACCGCCCCGGTTTCGTCTGTTCGCATTACAGCCGCGGCCGTCCTCAGTGT